>CM054115.1:51973237-52153237 GCA_028673005.1 Tanypteryx hageni | reverse complement strand
AACCTGTCCATTTTCGGAACGAACGGTAAGTATCCATCGCTGCGAAAATGAGTACGTGTTGAAACAAGCTCGAGGAGAGCTAAGAAGTAACCAGTAATGGTTATAAAAAACATTTTTCAAAAATAACTTTTATAAAGAAATAATGAATTTTGAGGTTAATACAAAAGTAACTTAAAAAGTGAGAAATTTTCAACGGTTAACAATGAGAAATTATTGTTGCAATGACTACTGAAACGGCCATCATTATATATCGACGACTCTTACAGAGGAGGATATAACATATATATAACAGGAGGATACTAATGTTTAGGCACTTCCAGATGTGCTGGAGATTCGAAATTTTTTTATTAGGTAGCATTTTGTGCAAAACCGACTAGAATAAACGAAAATCTTGAAAAAGTGCAACAATGTGGCCGCTAAAAATTCGCAATTGTTTAAACAAATTTTCATGGTTTATGTATTTCCGCATGTGCTACAGAGTTGAAATTTTTTTTATACGTAGAATTCTTAAAAAAACGAAATAGGGATTATACAAATTTTGATATTTTAATTTGTTTGGCAGTTAAAAATTCTTAAAGTTTAAACAAATGGATAACTCTTTAGGTACTACGGGATGAGCTAGGAGGCTGAAATTTTCAAATTATTTACAGAGTAGTAAATTTGCATAAATAAACATTTCAATTTTACCACACACGATATGCAGCGGCCGTTAAAAATTATTTAAATTTAAAATGTTACAAAAATATTATTTTACTTCTAGGAGTGCTACAACTTTAAAATTTGGCTAAAATGTGTAGCATCAGTACCCCATAATGAAGAATGTGTAAAATTTTTAAAATTGCAACATTTGGGGATTGTTTAAACTATTATTTTTACATGTGGGAAAAACGAAAATCGCTGCGGAGGTGAAATACTTAGAATTAAAAATATATGTGTAATGATGAAATATGAATAATGAATGTTTTTTTATGTTGAGATGAAATGCTTGCAGTATGCAAGCACCAACTACTAGTACATATATATTTCTAAGTTAATATAAAAGGTATTAATTAATAGCAAAATTGCGACCATTAAAAGTATTTGCGTCCAAAAGATATTAAAAAATAGATTTGAAAAATTTCGGACAAAAATGCTGCATTTGTTATATGATGAATTGCAAAAACTACTCTAGAAAACCGAAGAAGAAAATCATCCGTTTAAAAACTACATTCTCAAACATCTTCTTATAAAGAACTTGAACCTATTCACATTTTCAATACATAATTCATCTATTCTCGCACTTTAAACAGAGCAGATTTCAGGTAATGTAATCAGATTCGGATATCTCCAAAGATAAGTTTTGTCGAGACGATATTCCTCCTTTTTCGCTCTGACAATGGCGCGAATGGTTTATTTACTTCGATGTAGATCGCATAATTCGATAACTTTACAGTGTAGCATAAAGCCAAAACCACTTTTATGGAATTCAGAGCGGCGAACTTTCGTGCCAAGTAAAAAATATGGTAATGGGTCTCTTTCGCCCAAGCCGTTCGACTTTGACGGTTTTAAATCGATACGACACCTCAAAAGAGATGGACGATAACATGTTTCGACTTGGGGGAGTGCTAATGAAATATTCATTCACTCGAGCGAGAGAGAAAGAGAGGTCACAAAGGGACCGCCGCCAGACGTGACCGGTTCGACCTTATGGTTCAAAAAAACAGAAAAGTAAGAAAACAGGAAAACTATGCATAGCAACTGAACTCCTTAACCCTCTTACAACAAAAGAAATATGTTCAAGAGGGAGAAATCGTTCCATTTTAACCTTCCCATATTACTTTCCCATTAGTTCAACAATATTCAACACATTACCGAAATAATTCATGGCGTAATTTTTTCATTACCTATGCGAACATTTCGTCCAACTACTAGCGGAAGCGAAGAATCTTTTAAGACCCGGCTCTCATTTTAATGCGGTCACGTGAGAGATTCCCACATAACTCGAACGCTTCCGAGGTTTTTGCATATTTCCTACCGTATCGTTTCGCACGGAGGAAGGTTTTCTTTTCCGTGTGCCGGGATCGCGCAGTCACCGCACTGCACGGTTCCACCTCGTCGGCGAAGCGTGCATCTTTCTCCGCCGCGGAACATTTTTTGAAGCGCAAATTTTTAAACCCGTCCCCGCGGCTTTTAGTCGTATTCGCGCACGCGGGTACGTCACACGGACGACAACCGTGCCAAGGACGATGTGATGGGCGCGACAAAAGTTCCTCCTATCCTCGCTATCAGCTCTTTCGTTACGTGCCCCAGCTATTCGTAGGCGATGACGCACTCCGCTTTCGAGTGAAAGCGTTTCGCAGGTAAAAAGACCCGTAGGTTGAATGCAAGGCGCACGTCGCAAGGAATGTGCCACATTCGGTGCACGCAAGAATGATTAACGAACTCAATTTCGCTTCTTGCAACGATCCGGTCGATTTCTGCTTGCTAAAGTTAGATCACATGTTGCGGAGTGCGTTCCACCGAAATAAACAGAAGCAGCTTCTCGATGCGTTAAATACGTCAGTATGCGTCATCGTTTAACCGTGGCAAGCGCGGAGAGGGACGTCCGTAACAAACGTTCACGCTTACGGTAATTCGACTAAAATTACTACTCGTAACTACCCGATGGATGTCTGTTTCCTACTTTCTATTACGTCGTGTCGATTGGCAGTTTTCCTCGCATCGGAACATCTAAAATGTATTTCTCCTTCGGCCAAAGGGACTATGATGTGACGCTGATTCAAAATAATATCCTAAATGACGTCGATCCTCATTTCGCAAACATTAAAGCATTCGAATAAAGATGCCATTGCCTTAGAAGCTCATAAATTTTAACTTAAGGCAATCGGCTCAAAGGAAACATAGTTTCCATCTGACATATATAGATACAGTGCATAGAATTCCATAACAGTATCTGACAGGAATTTACTAACAGATCATACAATCCTACCGCCGAGCCTACTGGGAAATCTCATTCGCTCGTACGATAACCAAGGATTTTGCCAACGAGGCGACTTGGAGAGGCAGTAAACATGCCCAAAGAATGATCCAAGTGTGCGGTCGCCAAACTGAGGCCCGCGTAGGAATCCATCCGGTCAGCCAGGCCACCCATAGTGACAATTTCTCCGAAGAATGGCGTCATCGGTATCTTCCGAGGAGGCTTTTAGAAACTTATATGCTCAAGAGGCTGAGTGACGAGGTGACGAGGAAGAAGCACGCGGATTCTGTGTGATTTTCTAATTTGGGTGCGATGGCCCACATGGTGTGCTTAGAAACCTAGTTCCTACGTGTTTGTAATCGAACAGAATTTTGTTTCAAGCACTTGCAAATACTTAAGCCATCTTTAGTCGTAAATGCATTATAAGCCACAAGCAAATATTCGTTTCTAAAAATGGCAATGTCTATAAGCGCATATAGAGGTGCAATCTGACACATATTACTCCCTAAAGTCAGAGAATGAATAATTTAAACTCATTCGTGTCAATTAATTGAGAGATTCAAACAGGATAATTATCAGTAATAACGGCTACATTGTAATTAAGATGTACGTAGGATTCACACAGTCTCTTTGTAGTAAAATAATTTAGAGCTATAGTAAATTCCTCTTATAATTAAGCTACGCGGGATGCGTGAATCGTTTCGTTGTGCAGAAAATTAGTTATAACGAACATTCGTCCATATTTTAAAAAGAACAATTCTTTATTTGAATATAGCTATATAATATGTTTTTCAATAAAAATCTTATGATGTAGCCTAATCTATGGCAAAAATTGCCTTTAAATTAATAAATAACGAATTTAACTTCAAAATACGTCTTCAGGAAATGTAGATGCTCGAAGTAACGCATCAAATATGAGATGTCAGCTGGAGCTTTAAAATGTTTCCGTTATAGAGAAATTTTATTTATGAAGACACTCGCTGCTATGAGATTTACATTAACTTGATATAAACTATGCCGTGGTATCGATAAAATGTTTTTATAGACAGATAATCGATAATTAAGGTATGAACGAAATCGATTAAGAATGAACCACATGCATACTCCCGTAAATGAGATCGTGATTGTCCGAATAGAAGGGAAACCTAATCGAGAGCGGGGGGAAATGAAAGTAAAATAAGCATTGAAAGGCTCTTTCCGAGTGAAAAAAATGAGTAAAAACACAAACAATTGTACCGAGCACAAAAGGCGAGTGAATCATCCCGAGTCTGCAACCGAAGTCGTCATGTTGGAGGCTTAATAAAAAGACCTTGCGAAGTTCAATCACGGAAACCAACACTGCCGACATCATTTTTCCCGCACGTATGAGAGCACATGCACAAACACTCATTAGCGCGACATCTTTGATTAGTCCCTAAAGACGGCCTTTAAAAATAAAAGGAGGGGAAGGGAGTTTCAACGGAGGGAGGGTTAGCTCGAGTGGACCGGAACACAAAAGACACCGACAGAAAAAAAACGACAACAAAAATACCATTGTTATACATCTAGGTCCTTGCGATCAAACACGAGACTCGAATTGGGGTTTCCCCTGACACGCGAACGGATATAGACGGAAGTACATTGTTCTCAGCTGGAGATCTCGAAATGAGTCGTAGCGAAGAGGGGAATGGGGCAGAGGAAAGGGGAGGAGGAAGGGAAGAGGAAGGGAAGGCAAAACGAGTAGTACAGAATGACACAGAAGGGAAAAGGGAAACAAAGAGGAGTAAATGATAAATAAAGAGTAAACCGGAAGAATAGAGGCAGAAGAGATAGAGGAAAGAGAAAGAGGGGAGGAGAGATAGGGAGGAGAGGGAGGAGAGATAGGGAGGAGAGAGAGATAGGGAGGAGAGAGAGATAGGGAGGAGAGAGAGAGATAGGGAGGAGAGAGAGGAGAGAGAGAGGGAGGAGAGAGAGAGGGAGGAGAGAGAGAGGGAGGAGAGAGGGAGGGAGGAGAGGGAGGAGAGAGGAAAGGAGGAGAGAGAGGGAGGGAGGAGAGAGAGAGGGAGGGAGGAGAGAGAGGGAGGGAAGAGAGAGAGAGGGAGGGAAGAGAGAGAGAGGGAGGGAGGAGAGAGGGAGGGAGGGGAGAGGGAGAGAGGGAGGAGAGAGAGAGAGAGGGAGGAGAGAGAGAGAGGGAGGAGAGAGAGAGAGGGAGGAGAGAGAGGGAGGAGAAAGGAAGGAGAGAGAGAGAGGGAGGAGAGAGAGAGAGGGAGGAGAGAGAGAGAGAGGGAGGAGAGAGAGGGAGGAGAAAGGGAGGAGAGAGAGAGGGAGGAGAGAGAGAGAGGGAGGGAGGAGGGAGAGAGGGAGGGAGGAGGGAGAGAGGGAGGGAGGAGGGAGAGAGGGAGGGAGGAGGGAGAGAGGGAGGGAGGAGAGAGAGAGGGAGGAGAGAGAGGAGAGAGAGAGGGGGAGGAGAGAGAGAGGGGAGGAGAGAGAGAGGGGGAGGAGAGAGAGGGAGGGAGGAGAGAGAGAGAGAGGGAGGAGAGAGAGAGAGAGGGAGGAGAGAGAGAGGGGGGGGGAGAGAGAGAGAGAGGGGGAGGAGAGAGAGGGAGGAGAGAGAGGGGGGAGGAGAGAGAGAGAGGGAGGAGAGAGAGAGGGAGGAGGGAGAGAGAGAGAGGGAGGAGGGAGAGAGAGAGAGAGAGAGAGGGAGGAGGGAGAGAGAGAGAGAGAGGGAGGAGGGAGAGAGAGAGAGAGGGAGAGAGAGGGAGGAGAGAGAGGGAGGAGAGAGAGGGAGGAGAGAGAGGGAGGAGAGAGAGGGAGGAGAGAGAGGGAGGAGAGAGAGGGAGGAGAGAGAGGGAGGAGAGAGAGGGAGGAGAGAGAGGGAGGAGAGAGAGGGAGGAGAGAGAGGGAGAAGAGAGGGAGCGAGGGAGGAGAGGGTGGAACACGGGGAGGAGAGAGAGGGAGCGAGGGAGGAGAGGGTGGAACACGGGGAGGAGAGAGAGGGAGCGAGGGAGGAGAGGGTGGAACACGGGGAGGAGAGAGAGGTAGAGGGAGGAGTAGGATAGAGGTAGTGGAGAGAGTGAGGGTTAAAAGAAGAGGAAAGAGGGAAGTAAGATAGGAGGAGAAAGTTAAGAGAAACTAGGATGAATGATTAAGAACGATAAGGAAACAAAATTATATAGGTATAAGAGATAAAAGCCTCAGAGAAGGTATAACGAGGTAGGAGCAAAAAAGGGAGAGAAAATAAAGAATGGAGAGAAAGAATACTGCCAGGAGAAAGAAGAGGCGGGATGAATGAACCACGAAGGAAAGTATATAGATGGACTGTGCCGAAAGATGGGGATGGAATTGCCGCGAAGAACGAAGCTATAGAGAGAGAGCGTATCTGACGTATGAGTGGTGAGGTAGGGAGGAGAGGGGGAATAGTAACAGGAGGGGTGTGGGACGTCGACTAGGACGAGCCAGATGACTCACAATCTCCCTTCCGTAGACTTTTTTACGAGCCGACTCCTTTCTTCTTCCTATCCTCCCCCCCCCCTCTTTTTCGCCGTATGCTCACCGGGAGAGCTTTCCTGGAAAAAACCAAACATCACGCTGCGGAAATATATTCACGCAATATGGTGGTCACGTGTGGGCGACGCGTTATTTTTTTACGGGCTAAAGGCTTTGTTCTCGGATGGCCAGGCGGTCATTGGAAGTTAATAGGTCTGAGAGGTGCCTTTTAGGATAAGAGTCCCTCTCAATTAAAAGACTCCGCTGATGGAGTGACGTCATAAATAAAAATCGGCGCATTCGAATCGGCGAAGTACCGATGGCTGCATATTCAAACGAATGCCATAGGCCTTGGGAAAGACCTGCTATCGGGGCCCGACAGAGACTCCAATAATAGATGATTTCAGAATAATAAGGTATACCTGGCCCTCCTATAACACGGGTACTTATAGCACGGATTTGCTACAACATGGTTTGTTTCCAGATTGCAGCGCCAGGACAGGACGAGTTCGAACGCTTTATTTATAAGCTTAGATAAACAACAACAATATTCTATATATTTATTATAATAATAGCGCTATTCCTTCCTTCCTATCTTCGATCCGCTTCGTCGCCCCGGCAACCGATAAATAATAATCCGATAAAGTGAAATCTTGATATGGAACTCAGGAAAGATTGTAAGCGGACGTAAATAAATAATAGTAAGTATTGTACAATTCTAATATTGTAATCGCGTTTTATTTGAGTGAATGACATACATCAAATTATATACTACAGTACCTAAATTTTAATCATAAGCATTTGTAATTTCGTTTCTTTATAGATTTGTTTCCATAGAAACGGAAGCTTTGGTTTGAAGGTACATTCAGTAAAAATATGGATTTCAGCGAAATTACGTGCACTGCACTTGAATTCTAAGAAAACAGTAAATGGCAAATTTTACTGTAATTCTTTAATCATGCCTACTCGTAATTTCGACGGGTAGTTCTACTAGTTTGTAAATATAAATACATCACACAGGGATTAGAGAATTTTTGGACTTTAGGAGGGTCACTGAAAGGGTATGGAATTTAACCTCCTTTTAGTATGTAAAGCCAGGTTCACATAACACGGACACACATTACACGGCACTTTTTCAGAACGAATCCATCACCCCTGTTATAGGAGGGCCGGGTGTATATGCTGTTAATTATTCAGTTTATATGTGTAGCTTTCGCAGCAGTAGCGCATCAATTATTCGTCACTTGAGGACTCGGGAGCCAAAATTCATGTCCTATTTTCTTCACAACGGCATAGATACATCAGCGAGATGTATTTTTTTTTCAAAAATAGAAGCCTTTAAACCACTCGATCCATCTCCCTTAATGCGCCGTTACTGGGGAAAGAAAAGGGCTAGGTCGCGACAAAAAAACAAGAACTTCGAACAAACAACGCGGATGAAAACGTCGGCTGACTCCTCTCTTTCGCTCACATTTGTGTGGCGCGTTTGTGGAGCCAATAACGGGCCACACAAAGTGGCCCGCGTGAAAGCTTTCTCGCTCTTTGACTCTCTCACACACTCGTCAATTTTTCCGAGAAATATTCCGAAACCGATGGGTGTGTTCACGGCCAGAGTGAATGAGAGAGGGAGGGGGAGGGGAAACATCGCCAACCACCGAGACTGCATCACGATGCGCCAGATGCATATCCTGCTGGCCAACCCATCCGTCAACACGTCAAACCATAGAGCGTCCGTGTCAATAACGCAGCAAGCGGTCAAAGGGAGTCATTGTTGCCGATCATGAGGTGTCAGCAAAAGAGGGGGAAGGGTATTTCTGTCTCGCGTCCGCGACCTCCACAAACATAGACGAGTTGCAACCCAATTTTTAATATGATTTCCCGCGAGGTTATTCTTTTATTAAGCGCATCTTTCCAATGCCAAGGTCGCCGAGGTGATTAAAAAAATAACATTGGGGGCGAGCGAGTGAAAGAGATAGAGAGAGACGGGGTTATGCAATTCTGTCGCTGGGTCCGCGTTACGGATCGATAGGGAGAGACTGCTGCATCGGTTACCATGGAGACGGTTACCTACCCTTCCCCTCCTCCCTACATATCTTTCTCCATGACCCCCACCTCTACCCTCTCTCACACACCTCACGAAAGACCCATGCGTTCACGCGCGTGTGTGCGTTTTGTTTTCCTATTCGCCTCAGTTTGGGTCTACGCGTTGCGCTCGTCTTCTGTTATTCGCGTTTCTGTTGGGGGGTCCTGTGGGTTTGTTAGGAAAGGTAACGTTTTTGTTTTGTATACCGCGGTGATATATCGATTCATAAACAGGAGAAATTGTTTGGGAGATAACGGAAGATGAATAATGACAATCATCGAAAGCAAACAGAGAATCTCTTTTTTTGGACGTATCCCTATTTATTTATTTGTTATATTTATTGAATTTGTGACGCTGGTCGTTTAAAGAAAACTCGATTAATACTGATTTATCTTCGACTACCGCGTTTTTTGTTGCAATTTTGCAGTTTGTTTTTCGCGTAAAACATAAGGGTGAAACGCCATGTATCTAAACCTACGATTAAAGTGTTTGTTTGTCCGTACCATTAATGTGTTTGTTCGCGGTTTTATCTACCTATATAACGTATGAGGCCGAAGGAATGCGGTTTGCTTCAGTTGTCACGCGTGCCTAACTTTGAAATATTTTTATAGCAAGTACAAGTTAAGAATTACCACTGAATAAATTGTTTCAGGTGCAAGGCCAACTAGATGCTTGCGTAAGAATTATTATTATTTAGGAAGTGCATTGGAAGGAGGAAAACCAATCCGAATAACTTAAAATAACTAAAAATTTATCATTGATAAATATATGCGTCATTTATAAAACCTCCTCATATTTCTTTCTGCCTTTTCTGTAGTCCGCACTAAAATATTAACGTTTTTACACAGCTTTATGAACCTAATGTAAATGAGGGTCATTTCATCCAATTGCATACTGTGGAGAATTTAATATTTCTAACATACAAATTTAAAAGTGGATATTTATGCGCCTATGAGTAAATGTTTCTAGGGTCTATTCTGATATATTCAACAGATTTATAAATGGTATTTTCCTATTGAGCAATAAATAAACCCTGATGCGACCAAAGAATTTTCTCCGAACTTAAACGGAGAAGGTCGTTTGGGCTCATGGTCTTTGGAAACCATATCCGGTCCATAAGCTATTATTATCTCTCCCTTCGAGGGTAGGTTCGGCCATCTGACGACGTCCTCCTAAAATATGCGGGCAAAGGTCGTTCTGCGGGTAGAGGCCTCGAGAATCTTTTGTTCCTCCTACGTCGTCGACACAACGAGTTAAATCAATTACGGAAAAAATAGAAACTCGAGCAAAGGATCAATTTATGGCTTCGTAACAACGCGGTCGAAATTAAGTGAACGTTCGAGGTTGGTATCTAATCGATCGTGGGAAGATAATTCGTCCTACACATCCTAATCAAGATGTTTTACCACAAGATAGTCATGGTTTTGAGGTTTCTGGGGGAGAATGCGATGGGATGATTAAGTTAATGGCAGGCTAGAAGCGTAGGACGTCCCTTTATTAGCATGGAGGATAATGATTTATTAGCATGTAATACGTTTCAGACCCCCTGCTTGGTGGGATGTGATTGTTTCGAAACTGTACCTGACCACCCCATGGTATGTTAAGACGATATCCCCTGGGAAAAGGTATTTCATTGGTAAAAGTCGATTTTATAAAAATATTTCACAAAAACTATAACAATTAAGTAAGTCTCCGAATAAATATTTTTCTTTTCAACACGTCATAAACAATAAAAATAAAATACAAATGAATTCCTTTGAGAATTATTCACGTAGGTATACAATAAACCCGACAGCTACTCCGTAATACAACGGTTTTTGCTCTAATTGCCAACGTATGAAATCACAGCGAAATTTGATGCTTCAATTCAGTTAAGACAAACTAGTCGTAATCTTGAGTCACCGCGTGTTTACAAATAAAAGATCCTACGGCTGAGATTCGAACCGATGAAAGTAAGCTGAACATTGAGTAACTTTTAGCTCCTGAAAAGCTATCATAACGGCGGCAGGGGTATTCTGCCAAGCAAAGACAACAGCTGTTTTTGCTTATGCTTATGCTAACACCTAATTACACCCTCTCTTAAATAGTTATGGAACTCGTCAAGACGCTGAAAGTGACGTGTGGGTTATTATGCGAGATAACTCTTCAACTTTCCCATTGTGCCCGCCGACTAGTTTGCCGGGAAATTGGATCACCTCATTTCCCCTCTTGCAATTAATTTCTAGAATCTCGTCATCGCGATGGAATGAACGCGTACAATTCCGGGAGCCGTAATTAACCTTCGAGAAAACAAGCGCGATACAAAATCCTTTGTAATAACAAATGGAGTGAAATGTTACATATACCGCATCAATCTACAGATGAAATGTCACGTTTCTCCAGCAATGTATTTAATATTAGCTTTTTTATCCCAACGCGTTCGGATGATCGCATACATTGTTTCGGCAGCTTTAAGTTCTCTCGGTAATATGCGTCAAGCACAAAATTCCTCGCCAAAAATGAATTTGCATAGGCCTGCGCCACCATAGAAAATTGTAATACTTAAGGACAGGAGCGGAAAACCAAACGGCCCACGGGCAGTATGTGGCCTCCGAGCCCGTTATTATCTGCACGCGAATCTATTATGAAAAAGTAGTCCGTAAAATTTAACACACAAACTCATATTGTTTACTGAAATTATGACAATAAAACCTTTAATATTGAAATTTTAGCACTGTACATAGGAGAAAAAACACTTCGTCCTCCAACTCGTGCTTTAAATTTTACTCATTACATTATAGTTACTCATGATCTGAATAAAAAGGCGATTAATTCAACGAATTTGCATCACTCTTATATGAAACAATGGCTCGCATTTAGAAATCAAAACGAGGAAACGACCGTTTTCGCTCAAATAATGCGCGATTGATTTTACGGCAGTTTTCGTACTCGTCTCGCAGAATCTGCACGAGAAAATCTCCCCAAGCAGTAATTTTTGTTTAGGAGGTTAAATCGGACATCTTAGCGGAAGAACTGCGTCCGCTCCGCATTCTCCAAAAAAAGCTGTTGAACCCGGATGACCAACTTCCTCCTCCATCCTAATACTCTCCAAACCGGATCGCGTAATGAAATAACCGTCACGCTCGCTAACCTATCGCGATCATTCACGCCACGATTCTTTCTTTTCCCGTCTCTTGACGTGAAAGGCCTTCCTCTAGAGCTCAAATTAAGATCCGCACTTTGCCGGAGGCTTTAACCGAAGAGGAGAAAAAAGTGTTGGTTTTTATCCGTCCATTCTGCCGACGCTTCCGCTTTCCGATGACAGTCAAACATGATATACTAAAGCCTTCAAAATAATGGCCCGATTGAGTTTTTTTGGAGAGTTAATACGGCGGGGAGGGGAAGACACGATGCGTAAGAAAAATCCCTGATAGAATTTAGATCGGATATTATTTTCTTCTGCTGTTTTGGTTTATGCCACGATGGACTTGGAGAAGATTCATCTCCTGCCAGCGAACAACGCAGAACCGTTATTTAGTCAGCCTTACTACAGAATTTTATGAGCTGCTTGGCAAACCTAATGAGACATTTAAAATTAAGTGGGACGAAATGATAAACCGTCAAAAAAGGACTAAGCTAACGTCCTTTTAACATCCATAGACAAGAAATAAATCGGAGTGAGTATACTCTACCCAAATTTTCTGACTAGAAACTAAATAATATGGCTAAAAGAGAATTTATTTTAACTATTCAATTAAGGCATTACTACAAATTGATTTTGGAAGTATATACTTATATTATGTGCCTTGCCGCATTTTCGACCGATAATGAATTAACTCCCACAAATAGAGTGCAACCTTTGGAAGAGGGGCCCAAAGGGGAATACCCATTGCGGGGTAACCGGTGAAAAACGAGAGAAGGGAAAATAAAAAAGGCACACCCCTGTTGTATTTTTTCGTTTCAACCCCATCGTCCCCTGCAAAACAAAAATAAAAAAAGTTTCCCGCCAATGACGCAACAATTTAGGGCGAGTGGTAATTTTTTCCATTTATTATTTTCTGCGGACGATTCCGCAGCGAAAAGAGCCCATCCTTCGACGAATAAAAAAACAACAATCCCTGAATCTCCATGACCGGAAACTTGTTCAATTGCGGGGGCGGTGGCCAGAGGAAGAGAGAGAGAGAAAGGGGGAGGAAGGGAGATGGGAAAGAGAGAATGGAGGGAAAGAGGTACGGGGCATGCGGGCTGGCGGTGTGGGGGGAGGGATGTTGAAACGTGAATAGAATTGGCTTGGAAGTGGAATGGGGCGACTAGAACGAGAGGGGCGAAGGATAGATTGGTGAATGGAAAGGGGAGGAGGAAGAGGTCTTTAGAATGGGAGAAAGGGAAAATCCGGGAGCTTTTTCCAATCCTCATTCCATAACCCTTTCCTCTTTTCATCAGTCTTTTGTTTGTCAACACAATAGAACCAACCAATATACGCGGAAGCTTTTATTTTGTTTTCCTTTCTATTCTGTTTCTCTCTCACTATCTCCTGCGCTCCGTAATGAATATCGATATTCCTTTATTTCTCTTAACAATTATTCCCTTCAAAAATGAAAAATTCGCCTATGAATTAACGACCTAGCGCTATGGCTCGTATCCAATGGATGGTTTAAGAGATTCATGTACCTATAAAACGCTTTAGTGAGCTAAAATCGCTTTTTTACCACAAATTAGCCTTTCTAGTTGCTTATCATCGGTGGGAAAACTCTTTAAGCCATAAAATTTATAATAAACCCGATGCATTTCGAACACTAAGTAGGCATCTTCAAGGGCGAACTTATCTCGACAGTGACTGAAAGTCAATTGTGAGGACAATGAGGACTCGGGTATTGAGGGGAACTAAAAACAAAAGAAATAGGAAAATCTTTTTAGGCGTCGATGTTATGATTATCTTTCAGTTTTTACAAGGTTTTGTTGAATTCCGTGTCTGTATTCATGATTGTTTGACGGTTTTTGTAAGTTTCCCAAGGAGTTGAGTGAGTTGTTAGACGAAATAATTAATTTGATGTCGTTCACATTTATACTGTGTCCTGTTTCAACTATATGTACGCTCGATTTTTCAAAGCGATTGTATTTGTAGTGTGCTAGATGTTCCTTCAACCGGGTGAATATTTTCCTTTTTGTTTGGCCTATATATTCTTTGTCGCAATGTGAACATTGTATTTTATAGATCCCAGATTTGTTTAACTCTTCTGCCTTGTCTTTAGTACTGCCTAATATATTTTTTAAGTTGTGTGTGTTCGTGTAAACAGTTGAATATTTCTTTTGTTTGAAAATCTTATCCAAGCCCCTGTTTAGAGGATTTAAAATGAAAATACGCAAATATTTGCAACGTAAATTTAAGTTGGAAATCTTCATAAATCCCTTTGTTCAGAAGGAGACAAAACTAATGTGCCAAGCAACAGTCACGAAACGGGAAATCGAACGGTTGAAGAATTTAAAAATACGTGGAGGAAATCACGACTGTTAATAAACACTTGTCTTTTATATTTATTTTAACTTTGAATGCACACAAGTTACGTTCCGAATATCCCCTAACACGTCGCTGCAGCAACATAAAACGGAATGAAAAAACGCTCCAAGTCTCGAATTCGGTAATGAAAAGAAATCAGAAAAAGCGATAAATTCCTTAATCCGTATCGATGCGTTAAATAATTCACGTTACTCGACCCACGAAGAGCTTCTTTTTTAAAAACTGGCGCACGTCAAACCGTTTGCGAACTCACAAAGTAGTAAAAAACGCTTTAAAGTCGAGCTAGGTTGTATGAAGGGCGAAGAGAGATCGATGCAAGCCGAGGTCAAGGGTGCTTCGTGACGACTCCATCGTACTTTTTGTGCTTCGAGTATCCTCCCTCGCATTTGATGAAAGCTTTAAGCGAACCATCTAAAATGAATTTCATCGGAAAGGCGAAATTTTACGCGATACATTCCACCAAAAATAATGTGTATTCCCAAACGATATATTCGAAGTAAGTATGCGAGTGACTCCAATACACCACATACAAGTTGTGAACTACTTAAAAAGCGAAATAATTAATAAAGTAATTGCACTTCGTTGTAGGGGACTAGACATTTGTGTAGCTGATAAATAATATGTTTACAATTTCTAGATGTTACTACAGCGTATGTGTCAACGTTAAAGGATGGGTTTTGAAAGCCTAATTAAATTATATGGATCTTATTCGTTAAAATATCAAAGTAACCACCATTTACTAGAGAACATAAAAATGTATATGCTTACTAAGAAATTGAAACCACTCCAGAAGACAATCCATTCCGTTTTAGAACACATTTTTTAAAGAGACGAAGCGAGCCAGCAGAAACGAGAGCCTCTCTTTTACACGATCCTTCGATATTTTTACGAGAGCGAAAGCATTATCGAACCGGGATGACTTCAAGCCGAAAACTTAACGACACCTACAACCGCTGCGAGCGCAGCGCCGCGAGTAGACTGGGTGGCGAGATGGGGGAACTACTAATCGATAAAAACCATTGTTTTCGCGCGGAGTGGCGGAGAGAGGAAGGGAGGGAGTGAGGGAGTGAGTGAGTGAGAGAAGGAGAGAGAGAGAGAGAGAGAGAGAGAGAGCAGCGAGGATGAGAAGAAAGAGAGGGAGGGGAGGAGCGGGGAGCCATTTAAATTACTCCCTCCTGCGAGTTAAAAAAGAAATAAAAATGAGAAAGGATCTTTCCGATGCAGTAATGAATGGAGGATTTTCATGCCGAGGAAGAGTAAGGAACGTAAAAAAATTCAGGACGAGAGAGAGAGAGCGAGAGAGTGTACGTGAGAGAGAGAAAGAGAGGTGTATTCAGGAACGTATGGTAGGTCTTCCTTAAAAGCTTCGATTCGGAATGGAAAAGGGATACGTGCGTTACGCAAGGCGTCTGTTTAGCGATAGACTGCCTCTCTCTCTTTCTCTCTCTCTCTCTCTTTTATATAGCAACAGCTGTTGAGAGGGAGGAAGATTTTACACCCCTTTAAACCCCAAGCTCTCCCTTCGCCATTCTTCTCCTTCTTCCCCTCCTCCCCAAAACCTTCATTATGTTCCCTTGCCCACCCCTAAAACTGCGAAAGATTTTTTTCCCTCCGGGCACTTATACGCATGGCCACGCATTATGAATAAGGTTTCGAGTTTCGTGCTGCGACTTGAATAACGATATAAAAAAGACAAGAACCGAACGCATTCACGGGGAGGAAAAATACAACCAATCTGACGAATGTATTTTTTCGGGGTCTCAACTACCTGTTCATGCCGCCACGCACAAACGAGAACAGTTTTATGCATGTACATGTTTATTTTCCCATTCAAACGTTTCGGACCATAAGATTTCCACCCTCCCTCCTCCTCCTCCGATAGAGCTGGGTTTTGTGCGGTCGTCAAGGGAAGAAAGGAAAAAATGTTTCTTACATATTTTATTTTTTCGTTTTTTTATTTCCGAGCGGGTTGTCCTACACGGCTTTTATACATAAATATATTTTTTCACGATGCTATCTTAGGACAGGATTACGAGGTTGTTTCTATCGATTGGAGTTAACGTCTGGAGTCGGGACGCCGCGTGAGAGAAAGAGACTCTATGGAGAAAGAAGAGAGAGAGGGAGGGAGAGAGAAGAGAGGAAGGAAGGAGAATAGAGATAGGGTAGAGGGTGGGAGAAAGTTTGAGTGGTACAAAAAATCACGCGTTACCGTCGGCGGCGACGTGAGAGGATTAATTATCCGCGGAGCCGTCACCAGATGGGGCGACGAGATGCTAATTAGCGCGTCGCACGCTCGGTTATGTTGCGGAAGTCGAACGAAATGTATCGATTGCTTAATGAATCTCGATTATGCGAGCGCGAGTGGATGACGAATTATGGCAAGAAATTGCCTTCGGCACTGTATGATCAATTCCAGGCGCTTTCGAATAATTTTGCCTCTAACACATCCGGTGCTTACGATGACGTTAGCTTATTTTTTTCCTGAAAGAGGTCGATTTGGAAACGATCGTTCGACTTTAGAGCGTGTTGAATTCTTGTGCGTGTCTTTTTGAGAATACCTTTTTGCGATGGACACGGCATACACTTTAAACGGTATCGCGTAAAGACCTAAAGAAGAGAGGATTTTTGTACTAAATTTGCGGACAGTTTACCGCTCCAAAAAAGTCATTCCGGCATTATTGCCCCACGTTGCTCGTGATCAATTGACATATGGCGGACGTGATTGAATTTAAAATAAACGATAATGTAGAAATTGAGGATATAAAGCGATCTTAAGATCCTATGCAGTCAGGAAATGATTTTGAAAAGAGAAAAATTTCTGCTGTGACCGGAAATCAAACCCGGGCCTTCCACTTCCACACAATTACTGTAGCAGAATTATTCTCGCGTTTCTAAACGCGGTTGTTTTCTTAGTTGGGGCCGAGCTAGGCAAGCTAGTATCAACCAGGTCGCTTTATTCCATTAATTTCTAGCTTGGAAATCTCATTCTTTGAGAGAGAGAGAGAGAGGAGTTTTCTTCGACGTATCTCTTGGAGGACATAGTTGGAGCTAACTAATACATTCAGAGGTGGCCCGAGGAATTTTGATGGCCCCGGCGAGATAGCACTCCAGCGACCCCCTCCATTAATGTTTGTTGAGATATTTAAAAAGTACATATTAATTTATTCATCGCTCTGTATAAATTATTGATAATGAAAAATTGAAAAAATGCCATCAAGATTCTAGTCTGCTCCTCGATATAAATTGGTATCCAATATGTATTCACTTGCAAGTAATGTATAGACAAATGATCGGGACAGCGCCCCCAAAAATCTGGCGCCCCGGGCAGCCGCCCGGCCCGCCCGTAGCTGAATACATTCCATTTATTAATTTCACTGTACTAAGTGATAAACGTAAAGCTTTCTTTTCTTAAAGAAAAGCCACGTATCACGCACGATTCTACGAAGTGAGTTAGTTACGCAATCATTCCTAAACTCAATCGGGTCCAAGAACTAAAATATATATAAATCGCATTATTATCCAAAAAATATCGACCATTTTCAAGAAAAATGCTAGGTAAAAGTCGTAAATTCAGGCTATAAATACCCCTTCTCGCATGTCAAAAAGCGTCACGATTTCGTTTTTCCTTCCATCGCACAAAAATGGTTTCGCAAACACGGTAACTGCAAGAGCACTTTACGAGTTTACTGATAAAAACGATGCTGGTAGCTAAAGGTCACGCTATGCATACAAAAAATGTCGCCCATCTTTTTGAAGGTCGTTGAACCTAGTCATAAAGGAGAGAAGTTGTTACCGGTGATTCTGATAACAGCATTAAAACACTCAAAATATCTCGCCTTCCATTCAAACCGCGAACAACTTAATATTGCATACGCCAATTCCTTGCTTTGCAAGATAGTCGCGTTCTCGGAAAAGACCGTATAAAGCAAAACCGTGGAAAATGGGATTGGTTTCGCCATAGGAAAATTATATTTGAGAGCAATCTTGGGTTCAACATACAACAATTTAGGCTGAACATTTTCAGAATTGCTTCCTTTACTCTTTATAACCTCTGAGTCATACTGAAACGTTTTATGGATTTTGAATGCTTGGAGTGAAATTGACGGCCGTGCAATTCAAGGTATAAAGTGAAAACAGTGCTAAACCGAAAACGTGTAAAGCAACACCGTGCAAAGTGAAACCGTTCAAAGCAAGGGATTGGTGTATTTTTCATATAGGTCGAAAAAAAGGCTTTATCAAAAACGAATCTACCACCATAAATGTCGAACGAGGAGAAAGAAACGACCAGTGATACTATCGCTTTGAAGGAGTCGAACTACCTGTAACGCTAGAGCAAAAGGTGTTGCGGAGGGATAAAAAAAAATTAAAACAATCGATATTTTTCCCGCCACGAACGCTATTTTATCGTGATTCTATTTTTGGCAGAACGCTACTCTGCGTTGCTTTCCAAGTGATGCACCTACGTCAGAGAATCGCAAAATTTTCGCAATGGTGGAATATTGCAGATGTATGAATTTGGAATTAACAAATAAAAGTTCAAATTAAGCATCGTCAGTTGAATTTTGCGTAGATAAAGCTTGGACTGAAATGTGTATTCAAAGATAAAATTAAGGTATGACCTAAGCGTACCTAGAAGAGAGGCGAGAGACGTAATAAACACGTCCGGGAAAGTGGCCATGTAAGAAGCTATCGAAAACTGATAATCCTGAAGAGTGATTGAATCTTTAAGCCAGGCATTTTTCGAGACAGCAGACTAGGAATTTCGAACGTATATATTTGGCACGCGCGCCAAAAGCGGCACCTGAGATGAAACCGCATCGCATACGTCAAAGCTAGTAGCATTTAGGAGTTTTCAACTTTCTTAAAAGCATTAATTCTCTGTACCTCGCCACCAAGTTGCTAAATTTGAATCACTGGCCAAATAATTTATACAGAGGAAGAGCAGGACCGAAAACGTACGTATTCACTTATTGTAGCAAAAAATCTAGAAATATATTTATATCGTCACAAATCAGAAGTAAAAATAACTTCTTTCTTCGTCCATCGAGAAAAATCACGCGAATATCGATTTTCATTTGTCATTCGCAGCGAGAAAAATGCATCGCGTGATTACGAGACCTCCGAGGCACAGCGATTCGTAAAAAAAGATTCGCCACCTCTGGAATACGAAGGTTAAAAAAAAGGAAAAACAGATTCGGGCTATGTATGCTCAGCGAGCATTAGTCCCTAGAATGCAGACGTTACCTGGGGGCTGATTATAGTTTCCACCGGAGGCTGAGGCATTGTTCCAGAATTAAAAAGAACTTCTTTCTTCGTCTGGTCACAATCTCGGAAAACCCCTTATTTTTTCCTTTGCGTACGCGGGCACTCCGGAAGGAACAAAAAAAAACACGCACAGAACACAAAAATCTCCAAATAAAACACACGTAGCGAAATAAATGTTACAGCGCGACGTCACAGCCCTGCGGAAATTTGTAGCACACTAGGCGGTGGTCAATAACGATACGCCCACTTTATCTGCGAAGAGGGCGACGAAGGACGAACGTGTCTTATTTCCCGAACGATGAAGAAGTCACCAACCGACCACGCACGCACGTGCAGGCACGCACAGAATCCGAAAGACCAAAACAAAAGAGACTGTCGCAAATAAAAAAATGTTTTAAAATACCTCCCGAAGTTCTTTTGTTTTCCTTTCGTCCCCCTCCCTCCTCCGACACAAAATCACACTAAAGCACGCACACGCTTGAGGAAAAAATCCTCTCTTGCGTATTTATTTATTTTTTCAACAAAAAATTCCTCCGAATCTCGAATCTTTCCCCGCGGCGAACGTGGTTGACCGCAACACGCTGCCAAAGTCGATGGCACCGACCCCTACGTCACGCTCGTGACAAATCACTGCCATCACGGACGGGCGGGCAAATGAGTCGCCTTCACACGATATTCTTTCTTTTTTATTGTAAGGTGGCCCTAGAAATCTCTGCACCCAAAAACTCGCAGTTTTTCGTCCCCAAGGTTTGTTTTTTTTTTAAACTTCACTCGCACTCGAATCGATCTTCAGTTTTTTCTCACCCTATCTCTCTCGCTCTTTCCTACCTTACTTGGTTGGTCGATAAAACACTAGAAAACACGGCGACGTCACAAAAAGGTACGACTAGGAGAATAGAAAAGGAACGAGAAGGATGGACGAGAGGTCCTTTATTCGCGAAGTCTGGCTGAGGCACAGGTGCTGCCGAGGTCGCAGATCTCCGAGCTGAAGCGAACCGCCAACCTACGGGAACACTCGCTCTCTTGAAAAGGTACCTTCTTCTCTTCTTCTTCGACTCGTTCTGGGGGTAAGAAGAAACCGGCGTCCCACCTTATCGTACCATTCGAGCTTTCTTCTTCCTCTCCTAAACGCCCTTATCTCCTCATCGCAAACACCTGATACTGTGGCGCACAAATGCCGACACGGCGGACTAAAATACAATCCTACCTCCCGCTGGACTTGGACGCAAGCATTCGCCGGCGAGCTAGAACACGCTCTTCTTTCCCCCGAAGCAGGCACGAAGAAGATTCCTTATCCTTTCGAAAGGTAAATAAACACCCTATCTTATTATCTGGATGGCGACCTTATCGGGCGACGAGCTCGGTTCTCCCGCTTCCAAAGGTGACGAAATCACGATTAGGAGAACCGTCCAGAAGATTGGAGGTTCGGCGGGGATATTAAAAAAAATGTCACCGGCGAACACGGATTACTGGTAAGGTTTTCCCGATACAACAACAATGGTTGTCGGAAGGCGGCGTTACGTACGTCCTGCCACAAACGCTCGTCGTCACAGACTGACACTGTGGAACACCCCCTATAGGTTGGGCCGCAGCCTCTCTCCCTCCCCTTTTCTCTCTCTCCCTCCCCCTTTCTCTCTCTCGTCCTTCTCCCCCGCCCTCTCGAGAGTTGCCCGCGAGGAGAGGGGGAAGGGAAGAAGCGATGCGCGCGCCGCCTGAGCGTCCGTGACGCGAAGTTCTATGACGGTGTGTGTGCGTAACGGCGTAACTCTTCTTCCCCTCTTTTGCCTCACACCCAACGCACGAACCACACACCAGACCCTTCACTTCTCCCCTCTCCTCACTAACTTTCCGCGACCTCCCGCTTTCCTACGGATCCACTACGGCTGCACTGCACTTCGCGCTCTACTCTGGAGTACTATTGGGAAGAGAGGGAGGGGGAAGGGAGGCTTACATAGGGAAGGGGTTAAAGAATCGAGAAGGGATGAAAAGATGATGCTGGGGTTTGATCTCAGGAGATGTGGGAGGAAGGATGTAAATGGAGAGGGGAGAGAGTGGATGGGAGGAGGGGGGAAGAGATGGAGGGGAAAGGGAGCGAGAGGGGAAAAGGGAGAGAGTCGGATCGAAGATAGACTGGCGGTAGGGTAAAGGGAGAAGGGAGGGAGTGAGGTTGGTTAGGTTTTTCTTTTTTCGAGTTACGGTGTCTCCCATTCAGTCTCGCGGAAGGAGGGGGGAGAAAACATCCGGAGTTCCTGCGCCGATTCACAACTTTATATCAAAAAAATATATATGCATATAATATATACAACGAAAAAAACTGGGAACAAGAGCAGGATGGGAAATAGCGGTACGTATGCATATTTGTATGTATTTAGCGAAGCTGTGACGGCTGCGCTACATTCATTGACGCCGCTCGCCACTTTCGGCAAGTTTTCAAGTTTTCCACTTACTATAAAGGTCCGCGTTTCTCCACCTTTCTCGGGTCTCACATTTCTCATACCTCTCCGTGCAAATGCACGATAAAATGTAATTTCAAAACTTTCTCGCCCAAGTGAATTTTAAATTCAAACTAATTTTCTGATTAAAACGCAATAGTAATTTTAAAAAGGATGATTAAAATGCATTTCTCGTTGTAGCAGTTACCCGATTAGTTCTCAGGATAAGTTCTTGGAAGAGATTACGCTAAAAAGGGTACATCACTGCATGTTTTTCTCGGCACTTTTGATACATTACCGGCTTCAACACTTGTGTCTGTATGTGTGTATTTTCTGGCGAATCAGCCTCTTGGGCTATTATCGCCGTGACTTTACGTATACCACGTCAAAAAAACACACGCAAATGAAGAATTGATAGAGTAAAGCGTGATTGCGAGAAAGTGGATCAAGAGTGCTACAACCAAACATCGCTATACTGGGCAGTTAAGCTAAGCGGATTATTGTTGTAATTGTTGCAATCGCATTTGAAGCTTTATTCGCACATTGCCTATTTATTAATTTTACTTCATTAATACGATGTGCTCGTAAAATTTAGAAATGGTAGCAATGATTTATTTAGTTGTTAGACTACTTCAGCAAAAGCATTTGAGGTTGCCATGATGCTTTGAATCTTCAAAGCTGAAGGCCTGAAAAATGCGAGTTTTTCGGATTATCATAAAATTTCATGGCTTTAAAGGCCACGTTTTTGTGTCTCTTTACTCAAACTTGAGACATTTTGAAGAAATGAACCCTAATAATTATAACACATGACTCTACTTAGTTATAATGTTCACTTTTTAAAACAACTGGATCAATTTATCGTTATTTTAAAAGTTTTTTGTTATTATTATTATTATTTATTATTATTATTTTTATTATTTATCATTTTTTATTATTATTTATTATTATTGTTTATTCATTTTTATTATTATTTTTATTATTGATTATTATTATTTATTGTTATTTATTGTTATTTATTATTATTATTACTATTAATTTTTTTGAGGACATATTTAGGCAAACCCCGTAATCTTACGAAAGTTGGTTGGTGAGATCTGAGGATATGAATGCAAGTAAACCGAAAAGTATCAAGCCAAGTTAAATTAAAATCAATTATATTATTTACTATGATAATTCGGTAAGAACATAAGCTCTCATCTATCGCCGACGTTTACCACGAATCCTCGATAAATTCGAGCTTTTTTTAATCAGTCCAATCAATTATCGCAGCGAAGAACGATTAGGAACCTCTTCAAACCCGCAGATGTTCGCAGTTTTGAACGTTGATTCATTGAGCATAGCGCACCGTCCTTAATGAAGGACTTTATAGCAGGCGGCAAGGGTTTTCCTAAGGAGAGGGCTAATTTCGGCTTCGGGTTTTTTTTGCTAATCTCTGTCGCTCTATGTGAGTGACTAAATATGCGAATAAATAAAATTTCGCTCAAAAGCCCTGGCGACTGCGTTAAATTGGGAGAGAGTGGGGCCGCATTAGGTCGTAGGAGTGATGACCGTCGTCCGGCGATGAATACTATTATTAGTTAAGTAGAAGGTCATCCACCTTAGGCCGTAGGTATAGAAAAGTATGATGAACCAGGCTTCAAAAGATATTTGTTCGTTTAACAATCATCGCGGGTTAATTTTCCAATAAAATAAATTAAGATGACATTTGCGGGGGAAATGAAATCGTAAAAGCCCATGTAGAAAATATTTTAAAACAATTTGCTTAAATTAACAGGCGAGCGTCACCAATAATTGTAGTAAAGGAATAAATATATCTTATAACTTTGAGTCAGTTCAATAATTTTAATTCGCATTTCAAAGGAATGTCCGTCCTCATTATTAAATAAACGATGGTTGATTATCACGTGATAAACTGAAGTTCTCGTATCGTTTACCCAATCATTTTTTGGATCTAGAATTTATCTATGGACATAGTTCGAAGATATTGGTTTGTCCTTTACAATGTGCGAAAGCCTAGTCTAAAACGCGAAAAGTTTATGTAACGCATTCTCGAATAAAATATACGCTGGGGCTAAATTACTGCATACGTTGCAACATGACCGAAAGACTATGAAAACATTTTTTATGGGACAAAGAAGTGTACTTTTTAAACACAAAAATGCTATTTATGATCTTCATTTCGTTCCGTGTGACTTCTATGGGAAGGAAAATCATTTTTCAGATGTAACTTTTCTGGCTGAATTCATCGAAAAAAGGGAACGCTCATGGTATCTTATCTTCACTTTAATTCTTCAATCGGGAGATAGCCATGTTTATCTGCGCGTCAATACATTTAGGTCAAAAGGATTTCATCATTTGCCATTATTTAGAGATTCTTATATATTTAATATTTAACAAATTTTCCGAACTGTATAAATAACGAGCCGCGCAAATACAGGTCGAATCCATAGCCGCTCAAAAATTATGAATTTATGGTCCATAACTTCTGAATAAAACACTGCAAGCTTTGTTTCATTTATCATATTCCATTGATAAATATTCATTACTTGGATAATACGACAAATAAGCATTTTTAACGCCTGTGTTTCCACTCGAAAATATTTTTGTGTGTGTGTGCGGGCGTGCGTGCAT
Source organism: Tanypteryx hageni (assembly GCA_028673005.1). Taxonomy (NCBI): domain Eukaryota; kingdom Metazoa; phylum Arthropoda; class Insecta; order Odonata; family Petaluridae; genus Tanypteryx; species Tanypteryx hageni. Next base: position 52,128,908 of record CM054115.1, on the reverse strand, counting down.
GCGCGCATGTATGTATATGTAAAACACTCGACATTTTCCTTTAACCTGTTTTGGTAGCTAACAAAAGATAATTCGTCAAAGCAAAAAATTAACAATTTATTAATTGCCGCTGGATGAAAACAAAGCAGTAGCGAGATGACAGGGCGACATGTATAAATGTAAATAATTTTATCATAACTTTCAATTTATATAAATAACTCACATATTGATGAACGTCACCGTGGAAAATGTCATTTTTTAATGTTCCCAGAATAAAAAATACTTTTTAAAATATTTTTTGCAATCGCATTCACAAGTTCGTTTAAAAATGACTCATTTTGGTACTAATTAAGAGCAACTCCACCTTTTGACGACTGGAAATCCAATCGAGGCTATGCTAATTGATTAATCTTCATATCATCAAATTTACTTTTTCCGTTTTTGTGATTATGTTAGGTGGATGCAACATCTTTGATCGAATACGCAGATTTATAGAAACGTTCAGCAACAAACAGCAACTTTTCAACGTTTCACATCGTCCCAATTACGCTATTGCGCTGGAAAGTTGGCGATAACAGTTCAGTAAATAAGGACATCCAAACACTCCCATGTCCACAACAAGCACATATAAACAAATGCGAGCAACAGTAAACATTTTTAAAGGTAAATTAAAACGAAAAGGTTATTTGTAACGAGTCTGAAAAGATATATTCCACTTCAGAATGCACAGTTTATAATGCCCTCTTTCCAGTTTGACAAAAATGCATAAAAATCATAGAACTTATAATAAAAATAATGAAATATAACCTCAAAAATTCCTCCAATGACTTGTAATAAACTTGGAAGTTCTTATTTTAAGGAGTTGCCATGAATGCGACTTTACCCGGTTATCCAGAAAACGTTCAACTTCTATTATATTTATAAATATGTCATGTTATTTTGTTTTAGCTTTATTTTCATCATCATAGGTAATCTGTCCGTGATCATCCATATTTTATCCTTCTACAAATATTTCCTTTTAAATAATTGCTATAAATTCTGTTTTAAAAAATTCGAAAAAGATACAAGTCTCCGTCGATTACCGTTACGCTCAGCCTCGCAACTAGTCAAGTCAGTCCTGATTTTAAGAAAGGCCTGCGATCAAAAATGTTTCCTTGTAAAACCGCGCGCGTTCGTTTCTTTCCAAATCGCATACAATCATGACGCGAAGGACGGGACCTCCTATGCACCCGTTCGCTCAGCTTGCAAAAGAACGCATGAAAAAAACAAGATGATCCAAACGGAACGTATGATTCCTACTATTCCAAATTTAATAATTTTACGCTATTAAATATAACAAATACATACGAACGGAAAACTAAATTAATCGCGTATTTGTGTGGAAAAGTAACGCGTGTACGTACTAGACGAACTATTGTTGACTGGAATGAGTTGCCTGCTGAACTATTTGAGCCCTTCCCAAAGTCTGTAAATGTTTTTAGGAGTAGATGTAAAGCTGTTTTGTGATTTTTCTGTGATTTTGTGACTCTTTAGTGATTTTTAAAAAATATTTCTCCTTCCTTTTTGAAACTTTTTAATTTTCTTGTTTGCAGTGATATTTCTTATGGGTAATATTTTTGTTATGTCATTACTATAGATCTTTTTATTGCTGTCTTATTGTTTGTCTTTAGATCTCGTTGTTGGATGTGTGAGAGACCTACGAGGTTTCTTTATGTTACCACCTGGCAGATCGCCAACTTGTAGCACTAAGTTTTAAATAAATAAATAAATAAATACCGAATCCAATAATAGTCGTTGCAATGGTAACACTCTCTTAATGATAAAAACTGCAAAACACCAGTATATACGCGATATTCGAAGAAGTAGGATCGATAATCAAAAGTCCACGATAAAAATTAAAATCTCCATTCCTTTCCTCGGGGAATAGAACAAAACCTTCTCCGTTATTACAATTCTAACATATTTTAATGTACAGGAGAAAAATAACCGTGCACGATGGATTTCAGATTTCCCATGTGAATCAAATGGAAGGAATAGTTCCTGGAATCGAACCCGGGACTTTCAATCGTCGGAACAAAAACTATCCTTCGGAAGCCCTGCCCCAGTAGCAAGAGATTTCCACCAAGCGTCATGAAAATCGGTCTATTGGGTCGAAAGTTAATAGAGGGGACAGATGGACAGACAGGCGGACAGACAGACACAACGAAGAAACTAACAAGCCTTTCTCCTTTCTGGAAAGCATGCTATTTACGCAAACCTTTTCATCCCATCCGTCTCTCCTTGGATGCTCATTTTCGAACGAACGCGATCATTTCGTGAGGCGAGCTTAATTATCGCCGTCCTTCCACACTCCTCAACCTTCCCTTGAAAGCCACGACCAAAATAAAATAAATAAAGTTAAACCGATCCCCCTCCGCCCCTTTCCAGATCGACCCGCATGCGCGACGGCGCTCCTTATTATTTGATTACCTCGTTCCGCGTGGACGTGGATGAGTTTTTATTTTTCCCGTCTGCTTTTCGACCCTGATTCCCTCTCTTTGAACTCCCTTCACGATTCTATTCCGTTCACGCGCCATCTTCCAACTCCTCTCGCCCACTTTCTCCCTCTCTCATCCCCTCATTCCTCCCCGTCTCGTTCTATTTTCTCTCTCTCTCTCTTCCTCTAATTTCCTGCTCTCCGAGAATCACAATAGATCATTTCGATACCTCCTCCTGTTCATGCGTCTGTGTATGCTGTCCCCCCGTCTTCCGAGGCGTCGCATCCGAAAATGTCTCACCAAATCCTCTCGTGGCACCTTTTTTCTATTTGTTTCGTCTGTCCGGCTAAATGTGTTTCCCGTCCTCCTTTACGGCACGTGGATCCGTGACATAAAGAGTCTCGGGGCATTTGATGGAAAGACAGGTGGGATGACTTTGATCGATTCTGGGATTTATATGAGATTTAATTTTGAACGAACTCGTTAACGATTCGCCCCGAAGTCAGTTTTTTTCACGTCAGATAAGTTGTTATCCGACCAACCTTTACATCTACCATTTTCCACGATCGACTCGAGACCCGTTTTCTGGAATGAAATCATTGATCAATCTCTCGTAGAAATGTAATTCTGAAATAAGTTCACTTTTCCACGGTACCTCTTCTAGCCAACAAAGTACGATGGAGAAAATTTGATTCTAAAAACGTAGGCATTCGTGAATGACCACTGAGGTAGGCTATGCCGTAGTTGAAATGCTATCCGGTTTACTCGAAAGCTTTATATGTACATGAGTTGCTTGGAATTCTTGATCTTTTACTCCAACGAAATATTATGATAAGAGTAAACCTGTGACGAATGTCCTACATAAAGCATTGAAACTATTGCTAAGAAATTTCAATTAATGATATAGAATCCTAGAGTGATGTGACTAAAAAAATGTTTTTTTTTAAATTAGTAAATTATTCGTAGTATGTCAACGAGAAAGATATATCTCATTGTTCGTATAATTCGTTCATATAAAAACATTATGGGCGAATTATAATTACATGTGGATGTACTTTACATTAAGGACATCTATAAACGCTTCGCTAAGAATTTTTTCCCATGATGCAAGACGTCTTAGATTCTTACGTATGCAGTTTGAATGGAACGCCCAGCGTTCGAGCTATTGTTCTAGACAACTTGTGGTTATACCGCGTAAATCACTGACGCAATTTCAGCTCCCGCAGCGAGAAATACAGCGCCCCCCCCCCCCCCCTCTTGTCGCATATTAATACCCGCCTGTCATAAATCACTCCAGTAGCTTCAAAATGGCAGTCAGCGACAATAAATGCCGCTTTGCCCTTGATATCTTTTCGAAAATATTTCCCAAAAGTATTCGCAGTGTCACAATATTACCTCATTCAACTATATTAAGTATTTTTCTTTACGTAATTTTAACCGCAACTCTTCGCTTAATTCCATTCCTGTAATCTTTCTCAATGCACTCAGTAGGTCACTTGTGTGACGATTTCTTGTCGTGGGTCTCAAATAAAATTAATTTAAAAAATCTTCTAGAGTCGCGAGGTAATGCGCAGTTTCGAAATAATATAGTGAATACAAGAACGGCGAACCTCTTACATTTCATTTGACATAGAATTAAAAAACAATGCAGAATTAAATTCGCTGACGAAATTGGCGGTGTCGCATTTTCCAAAGATAATATAAAGAGTGACCTTGCACGCAGGAGTCATTTTTTTAAATTTGGCGGAGGCCGATTTCCAACCCGGGATTGTCTCGTCTCCTACGTATTCGTCTTGAAGACGAGACTGAAGGCACTCTGTCCTTCGAAATGAACGTTAATGGGAGTATCCCCTTGACGCTTATCTGAATAGCAATGAGTTTCTCACTCTCTCTCTCTCTGTTCTGCGCGAGTCGTGTAATCTTCTGTAAAAGCGTGTTTGTATAACGGGCTGGCGATCTGTTCACGGAAAATATGATAGAGGAGAAGGAAGCTCTGCGCACCGACAAGATGTAAAGAACATTGCAGAAAGAACATCTGCTCAGCTTAAGATATGAGTTATCTAGCCTCAGACTATATAGCAAGTGCTATGAGACTTTATTATCATAGAGAACTAGAAATTGTTATGCTAGAATATTCGTGAAATGTCGTCAATAAATCTTTAATTGTCCAATAATTAGTGCCTGCTCTCAGGAAACAACTAGGCGAAAAATTCTAAGATAAGATATTCAATGCTTTTTAAAACCTTAAATTAGCAATAACCAATTTTCGAAAATTTTACATGGACATAAAGATAGAATGGATACCTACAGCAAGATGAACAAAACAAAAGATATTAAAAGTCGGTACCTATTTTAAAGAAAGCATCCTAAAGATACATTAAAATATTTGTTAAATGTTAATTTATCAATCGGGGAAATAATACAAGCTTAAGTAACCGATATGACAAATAGGTTTCTTTTCTCCTGTAGTTAATTCCATATTTGAGGAAGAATTTCTTTTAGCTTTTTCGCGTCACTATGTGCACATCATTAGAATAATAATTTAATGTTTTATCTTCCCCATTTCACAAAGTTTCAGTAACTGCTTTCAGTTTAGAAAGTTACCCTATTCGATTTTGAAAAAAGTGAGAAACTTCGTGCAATAACGATCGATGTCTTTTGAAGGACATTCGTTCCGCCTTCCAATCAATATCAGACAATAGTGTAGCAAGGGAGAGGCGAGCGGGGGTGGATATTTTCGTTAAATACATTTCAAACAGATCAGGTAATATTGAACCACAATATATTAGATCCTTTAGCTTCCTTATATAAATCTCCAACTTTACTTTCGACTGGGTGTGGCCCGCGAAGAGGACTGAAAGGGGGCTATGTGGCCCGCGATGAGGGCAGAAATAGTTTACGTGTCCTTCGAACCGATAAGTTTGGGCACCATTGAATTATAAGCTACTGAGCCTAGCGAGACATCCGAATACGACTCGGATCGATCCGATATGCAGTCAGACCTCGATTTAGCACCACCGTTTGTCCATCGCTGACATTGGCGCTAAAGCGGGGGTGGCGATAAATCGAGATTCATGCTAGCTCTACGTACGTATTCATAAGAAGAAAGCTTTATTCACAACGATTCGTGAGCGATATGCGGGGGTGGCACCAGGGCCGGCGAATCGGGGTAGCGAAACAGGCAACTGCCTAGGGCGCCGTGAAGAGCCAATGTTTTCATTTCACGGCACCGTATCTGTGTGTGTATTCTTTTTCTTAAGTGACGTATACTTATCCTTCATCTTTTATTGATTCATTTTGTTATATTTTTCAATTGCATTTGTGCTGTATAAACCTTTATATCCAAAATTATTTCAATTCCTCTTCAATACTGTGCACTACCCCCAATCCTAAAAGTATATGTTTAAACTAGCGGTCTGAGGAAGATTTGGAGAATGTGTAATTCTTGAAGATGTTGACGCACGAATTAACTTACGAGCTTAAAGTTATGATTTGCTAAATCTCTTGCTAAAAAAATCTTCTTGTTGCCCATTTTTACCGCTATTACTTACCATGAAGTTTTTTAATGTGGAAAAACATTGTTTTTAGAAATTATGAAAAAAATATTTAATAATAAAAAACGTTTTATTCATACTATATTTAAGGAATATCGGTGCTTATAGAAGTCAATGTGTAATTACTATTAAAAATAAATTTCATCTATTAGAATTTTAGTATGATTTAGATTGTAATAGGGCGCCAAAAAAAGTTTGCCTAGGGCGCCAAACTGCCTTGCGCCGGCCCTGGGTGGCACTATAGATGGGGGCGCTAAATCGGGGTTTGAATGTATACATACGCATTCGATATGAGTGATCCACTATAACGAAAGACCTACTCAAGTCCAAAACATTCTTTGAAGTTTAGAATTATATAATGATATGGAAAAGCGTCTGGTTGGTCGAACAAAAACATTAAAACAAGCGAAGCCAGATGCTACAGCGGAGAAATCTCATTATGTGGTAAGCTTTCTCTCTCTCTTTCTCTTTTTCCCACTTCCCCCTCTCTCTTTCCTTATGTGACTCATCCATGCGTCGCCAGGAGCCTTTCGGGTAGTTTATTTATAGTACTGCCTTCATATTCGAGAAACACACGAGAGCTCATTGTCTTCTGGGAAAGCTTCGCGCTATAAAGAGATATAGAGCCCACGCTTCACTACTTTATCTCCTTCCCGAGGTCGTTCTGAGAATCATGCGAAGGTTGCAAAGGACTCAGAAGAATGGGGCACTATAATAAGGGATTATTCCACCCATCCTCTCGATGCAGTTTTCGTCAATGCAAACGCACCCTCTTCCTGGTAAATGCGGAATGAATTTATAGTGACATTATTATCCGAGGATGGGCTGGAATTCCATAACTCGTTCGTTTTAATGGAAGCTACTCGCGTATCTTCGCAAGGATGAGGAATATATTTTGTGCTTTTTCAGTTTATACTCTTATGTCTGCCTCAGCTGGTCTATGGCTCAGGATCCTTTGTTGCATTTCACTCCACTATCTCCAAAAATGAATATCCTTCTATCTACACAACTTTCTTCAATAACGTCTCTTGCGAAGTCATTCACATCACATCTTCGGGCGCAAATATAAAGAAAAATATTTTTACGCAAAAATTCCATCGTCAGACGCATCTCCATGATAAATATTTCTTTAAAATGTTATTTATTATGTAAAAATGTCTTCATAATTGTTTTCATTACGTCAGCGAGCTTTTACTCAAATGTTTTGAAAATAATGCACAAAAAAATCATTAGTTTAAAAAACTTTCCGGATAATTCATGACATTCTAACATTGATAATTTGAAAGTTCGCGTACTTGATAAAATTAATTTTTTGATGCTCCTACTTGTTTGCCTAAAAAATTGTATTTTTCATCTCTCAAGGTTCGACCGCATTAATAAAAAGAGAAGCATAAGAAATATTTTTGAGGGAATCGTGAAAGCTTGTTACAAAAATCTTACAATCGTTTGAAGATCTTCAGCAATAATGATGCGCTTGCCTCTATCGATTTGAACCTAGTGCCACACCCAGACCTGAAGCATTGATTAACATTTTCCCTCTCTGCTTCTAAGAATGTTCCACGATTCAAGAAGCTTGCCAGAGTTTTCGTCTCACTGTAGATGTCCTCGATTTATGAGACGATTAGAATCTGAACTGGATCCAACTCCTCCGAAGAATCAGATCGCTTCGCACCCAAACGTGACGCGAGGAAGGTGACTGATGAACATCTCCGCGTCGACATTTTTGGACAGGCCTAGAATAAGTTTCTGTTTCTTAAAATGACTCGGCCGGAGACTGATATCGTGCTGTTTTGATTAGCTGAATTCTTTTCCATTAAAAAAAGAAGTCCGAATTATTTTTGATATCCACACAAACGTTCACGGGTCCCGAAAAAGTTAATTTGGTTATAAACTTGACTGGATTCGATTCGAGAAATTTTAAGGCTGTGATTTTGAAAATGATTCGCCTTTACTACAGATAATGATCATAACAAAATTCCGATTCTTACAAAAATGCTTACAATTTCGTGCGATATTTTATAATAAAAAATTTACTGACAGTGAATAAACTGCTTAAAACGCAACGTCCTGTATCCAATTAATAATTATGCGATGTTGAATGTTGTGTATCGTACATATGATGTCGTCACACTCATATTTCCAATTATGTCGAATAACTTGAGAACGGCTACATCAATTTTAAAGATTCTTTCAGTTTTGACTAAATTGATACCACATGGAGTTTTTGACCATTCGACGTGTAAAACAAAGGCTCGAGTTTGATTCCACACGTTTTTCATTTTTACATTTGATTAATATCTGATGCGCAGAACTGTGATTTTTAACATTTTTATGTATCTTACTTCGACGCGAGATTTGCAGTATTTCACAGGGAAAAGAATATAATTTCATATTCTTATCGTCGATTCTGCTATCTAATCCGTATTTTTTCACATTTAATGTTTGTATCCGAGTTTTTCCCCGAACTTTTAACAAGAAAAAATTAACTTTCATTTTAAATGTAATGAATTCTTCCGTAAATATGAAATGCGTTCATATCAGGGGTGGGGAACCGGCGGCCTTTTGTGATACTCAGTGCGGACTTTTGCATACTTGTCTAAACATATTCAAACTCGTATGTTTTAGCATGAAAGTTACAGAACGAACAAACAAATGACATTTTGCATCAGCAGAATCTTTGCGCCAAATCTACTGTTTTAAATGACACATTACATAAAGTTATTGGTATTGTGAACAACATTCGAGCAAATGCTTCACAGCATCGCCAGTTTCGCACCATGCTTCAATATGACGATGAAACATTTAGTGTAGATCTTCCATATCATTCTAAAGTGTGCTGGCTGTCACAAGGTCAAGTACTAGAAAAACATTTAGCTTTGCGAAAACAAGTCACGTGCTTTTTCAAAGAACAGAATGAATCTTGTGAATTTTTGAAAAAAGATTTCTGCAGAAATGTTGTATTTTTATGTGATTTAATATCAAAACAAAATCATGCGAATACTTCTCTACAAGCTAAAACTAAATCCATATATGAAATGTGGCAGCAAATTCAGTCATTACGGAAGAAGTTGAATTTTTTCAAAATTGGCCTTATCAGATCAATTGTTTCAGCCGAGCATTTTGCTGAACTGGCAAAGGTAATTGATAAACAAGATATGAATGAAAACTTGCAAAATTGGAATATGAATGAATATATAGGTGTTTTAGACTCCTTGATTAAAGAATACAATGGCAGATTTAAAGATTGTGAGAAACATGATGCTACACTGAGGTTAGCTTTTCAGCCACATCTGGTTGATGTCTCAAATGCACCTTGGGTGGAGTTGATTGAGCTTTCAGAAGATAACATTCTGAAGCCTCTATTCGACAGTAAAAAGGATCCCATTAAAATATGGAAGAATACTGTTGAATACCCACGACTGCGTCAATATGCTCGTCGTTTACTCTCTTGTTTTGGCACAACCTATTGTTGTGAATCAACATTTTTACATATGGCTCAAATCAAGAAGTGCCTGAAGTCACAGATGACAAACACCCACCTTCAAGACCAATTGAAGCTAAAGACAACAATGCTGGAATCAAGTTCTTAGCTCACAACAAACATTCACAAAAAGTCATTAAATTGTGTTTGCCTTCTTATTTTTATGAATGCGATTGAATGCAACATTTTATTTACATGTCCTTAATTTGTTTTAACTTCTTTAAAGTTTATTAATATATTAGTAAATATGAAAAATCGATTTTTTTCCTTTAGATTAAAAAGTCATTATATTTTGTTAAAGCCTTCAAAGTTTTTAAAAATATTAGTAAATACGAAGAACTGAAATCTGTATTCGTTAAATTAAAAAGCCATTAAATTGTGTTTGCCTCTTTATTACATATTTCAATTTTGATATATGTGAATGTATACAACGTGCATCGCAATGTGCGGCCTGATGAGATCTCCGTTAAGTAACATTTGGCCTTCCAATGAAAAAAGGTTCCCCACCCCTGGTTCAGACCAACCAAAAAGTTTACAAGGAGAAGAATAATATTAAATTATGTATATATATATATATATATTATATTTATATACATTATATATTTAAAATACAGACTGTGTACATATAATTTTCTATTGGTTCTCCGCTTTAACCGACTAAATACCGGTCCCAACCGCGACGGATAAGAGGGCTTCTACTGTACTAACAAAGTAACTCGGGGAGCAACTTTATAAATTGGACTCGGTCGCAAAGGTTCCTTGATAATATATAACCGAACATTCTAGTTGCGGGTAGATTTTGGTACATTCTTAAACAAAACTGGCGAAATATTTTCAAAAATGTAAGCAAAAGTGTTTGTTACTGATAAGGATGATATGGGGTGCTGTGTTATCCTACCGTTCGACGGAATGTTTAACTGAAATTATTCATAAAATATATTCGTGATTCCACGTTCAAAACTTTGGTCCCAAAGATTTCCACTTGATTCATGATAAATGAATACGGACGCATGGCTGACAGCTACACGGTTCTACATCCTTGGATTTTTTTAACCGGATGAGGGTCGGGACAAAAAAGATCCTAATGCTGTTTGACGCACGAAATTTTTTCCCACCCTCTCACGCTGACACAAACCCCGTCCCAGGAAAACACGCCGACAACTCGGAAATGCATGGTCTCCGCTCTTCTTTGTTGAGTGAAAAAAAAAATATATATGTAAATTTGTTTGTTTTAGTAATCTAATCGTGCGACGAGATCGTCGACTATCGACCTGGTCACCATCCCTGACGACGCCGAAGCGACAAGTCTACACCGCGAGAAGATTATCCTAACACGGCAGTCTCAAACATGCGGCCCGCAGACCTAATGCGGCCCTCCAGGTAAAACAAAATTTCAACCCTCTCTTCAATTTGACTCTACTGTGGGAATTTGGATGAAAGAGCGGATACTAGACGGTGATTAAGAAACAAAGAAATATGAAACATTATTAAATTGTTCAATGCTAGGAAAATTTGCGATAGTTTTAGTTTTTATTAATATATTTACATTATTATAGATGCTTTTGATTTTTAACGCAATGACTAAACTCATTATTGTTGCATGCGACCTGTTATATACTACAAAGTTGGCAACTTGGCCTCCATGCGATTTGTTTGAGACTACTGCTCTAACCAGCGTAAACCGTGTATAAAATGAGAAAACGATTTTAACTATAAATATAATTAAATTATTAATCGGCATTTAATGCAAACGTCAGCGGATGAGTGTGCGAGTATTTTTTAAGCATAAATATTTTCTTATTTCTGCTTTTAAATATTATAGTATGCTATTTCAATAAGTGAAGTGATTTGGTCACGCCCCACGTTGCGTAATTTTCCTATAAGGCACATGCCCTTTCGAGGGTACCTCAAAATGAATGAAGCGCCCGTTTATCAGGAAAATAGGCGTAGCTGGAAGTGCGATACGTCAAGCATACAATGCGATTCCTTCGGGTGGTCGAGGAAGACGTTTCGCACATTACAAGAATCGACATTATTTTCAAATCCTCCAAAATAAAGTGAGAGAGCGAATATTTTTTTCAATTCAGGTAATACATTAAAACCCCGATTTTGCGTCGCCGTTTGTCCAGTGCTGACATTGGCGTTAAAGTGGGGGTGGTGGTAATTCGATGTATATGTAATCATGATATGGAAGTTCTGTTCACCACGCCTTATGGGCGGCATACGGGGATGGCACTATATAGGGGAGCGCTAAATCGTGGTTTGACTGTATATCTGCATTGGGTGCATTAAAAGAAGGAATTGGTTGGAGAAGTTTAAGAGAAACGATTTGGATATCACAGATTGGGTTGAGTGTGCCTAAAACCTACCGGTAGAGGCAGAGTTACAGAGTATGTTATTCTCTCTCTTCGTTGGCTTGGTAAGTAGTTTTACCACAAATATAAGCCGTCCCTCGTGATAACACCCACGTTCTTAATTACAAGTTATTTATATATAAAAACTACATTTAGCACATTCCTTGTTTCTCGTCTAAATTAAAAACTTTCGACGAAATATTTTCGCGTCCGCGTGGTAGAGTTCCGGAGAAGCGTTAAAGAAGGTACTATACGGGACAAAGAAGTAAAAATTCTCTCGCGCGAAAATGTTTCAATATTTTTCTATCAAGGTGAAAGAGGCGCTAAGGGACAGGGGAAGGTAGGGAGGCGAATATCGAATGCGTAGAATTTTTCGAAAGCAATTAGATCCTTATTTCTTTTCTCTTTCTCTCTCTTTATACGTTCTCGCGAAGGTATGAATAGACGCGAAGGCAATGGAAATATTCAAAAGGAAGATCTGAAAAGAAGTTCGAAAATTATTGTATTTTTTTAAGGGAAAGGTTTTTAATGGTGAAAAGTGAAAGGCGAGAGAGTGGAAGGAAGAGAAGGAGAGGGATAAATGAGAAAGTGAGAAAGGAAGTACATAGGTAGGGGGATATGCAGGCAATGAAAGTTAAATAGCAGAAGATAGAAGGAAAGAAAGTTGAAGAATAAAGAGGAAGTCAGAGAAAGAAAAGGTAGGGAAAAGAATATAGGAGAAAGATAGAAGAAAGAAGAGATAAAGGAAGGAGTGATGGAAGTAATGAAAGGTAAGTAGTAAAAGATAAAAGGAGAGAGCGTTAGATAAAAATGCTATAACAAGAGGTGGAATTGCACTATCTGAAAATGTGTTAAGGGTTCTGGTTTGCTTCCTCCTTTAGGGAAGGGGCATCCCACACCGTTGGAATGTAGATTCTCCCTAGACCTTTTCATCTGTGAAAACTTCGCTTCTGTAGCTTCAGTAGTTTGGCTGCAATACCATATCAAAATTTAGAATTTTCCGATTTGAGGCGATCTAGTGGAAAATCTACGACCTACATGGTAAACTCAATCAGTGGAAAATGCATAGATTGATAAGTGCTATCTAATTCGAAAAGAATTTTTAAAATATCTCTTAAAACAAAAAGTTGATTGTCCATAGAAGACGGACAGACAGAGTGATCAAATAAGCACGTTTTCGCTTTTGAGAAAACGTGCTATAAAGGGAAAGTTTTAATAGAGGGAGAGAAAGGGGCAGTGGAAGAGAAAGGAAGGGAGTGGAAGAGAATGGAAAGCAGTGGAACAGAGGGATGAGTAGACAAGAAGACTAAAGCGAAGTAGGAGAGAAGGAGATCCCAAGGAGGAGCAAAGAAGGAAAGAGCATGAAAGGAAAGAAGTTATGAGAAATTATGCGGAGGTTAAGGAAGGAAGCAGAAATATGGATGGTGAAAGGGAAGGAGAAAGGGTGAAAGGCGACTAGGTACGGAAAGATATAGTGGGAGTAAGAACAGAAAAAAGGATAGGATATAAAGAGAGATTGGTAGTGAGGTAAGGGGCAGCGATGGAGTGGGGAACTTGAGTAGTGGGAGGAAGGATAGGGACTCGGAGGGAAGGATAGGGAAAAATAAGGGGAGAAAACGGAACAAGAGTGGAATAATAAGATGAGATGATATAGGAGACGGAATGCGGAGAAGAAATAGGTCTGAAAGTTAAGTAAAATAATGATAGAGAGGTGATAGAGCAGAGACCGGACAAGGGTTATAGGGGCGAGGAACCCGTCTAAGGCGCAGCAAATAACAATTTGAAGTTTTAAGTGCAGCGTTTTATATTATAAAATTTATTTAATATATTCTATTTTACCTCTACATCATAAATAAACTAGTTTTTGAAGATAAAATTGTTTACTGTATGCTTTCATTGGGAGGGGGCGTAATTTTCAAACCTTGCATAGGGCGCAATACTTTCTTGTCCCAGTTCTGCGATAGAGAATGATCAAGGAGGGATGATATAGAGAAGGGGAAGAAAGAAGTGGAAATGTTATAAAAATAAATTAACAGAGAAAGAGAAGACATTAATTGATGGAGTGGAACACATTGTACCACTCTGCAACCTAATCTAGTATGCCCTTAAAAACCAACTAATGTAGATTACAAAAAAAACTAAAAAATCTTCTTACAAAAGACTGGAAAAGAAAAATACACTGCAAGATTTTGGCGGCAGGGAAATATTTCCAAGCCTGAAAGTCAGTATAAAGAAAAAAATCCACTACTGAAAAAGCATCCAAAAAGGAAGGGGATAGAAAGACCTGCGAAAGATATAATATGGATGAAAAACACCTAAGCATAAAAGAGAAAGAGAGGTGGAAAACGATAAGAGACTGAGGGATGTAGCGGGAGGGAGAACACGGAATAAAAGCCGTCAGACATAGATGGGGGAGAGGACGTCGAGTATGGGTAAGATGACAGTGGAAAGGAATCGAAGAAGGTTTAGGAGAGATGGTTTGAAAAGAGAGAGACGAATAGGGTTGATGATATGCAGAGGAAAAAGTGAGAGGAGAGAAAAGGAAGAGGAAATAATATGAGTATGATATAGTTAAGCAAAGGGAAGGAAATATCTGATAGATAAAGTGAGAGATACATTATAGAGAAACAGAAATAGAATACTGCGATACAAGTTAAAGGAGAGGAAAGAGTAACGGGGATTAGAGATTTTAGTATCATGAAAACGAGTTTTGTGTGTGTGTGTGTGATACAAACACCGACACGACGCTTGGTAAGAAATGGAAAGAAAATTAAGCATAATGCTACGGATTGGTCCTGGAAGGAATAGAGAGAACGTTATTTGGAGGGAGAACATGAGAGGAGGCTGCGAAGGTGGGGGGCGAGAGAGGGATGGAAGGAAGTGAGAAGCAAGGAGTGTTATAGGGTACAGAAGTTTATGGAGTAGCATGAGAGGTTATTGGACAGGAACAAGATGGTAATAAAGGGAAGAAATAAGAGGTAAGGGATAGCGAAGTGTAAGAGGTGTGAATATGAGATCAGGGAAGGAGCGAAGAAGTTTCTCAGCGGAGAGACGTGGGAGGAATAGGTGCAGGAGTTGGAGAGTGAAAGTGAGGGAGAAGGAGAGAATAGGAGAAAGAGAAGGTTTAGAGAGAGATGGAGAAAGGGAGGGAAATAGAAGCAGTGGGAGAGAGTATGATGAGAGGGTGAGATGGGGAGAGAGGGAGCAGGGATAGAAAGGAAAGTTGAAGAGGGAGGTGGACAGAAAGAGGGAAAGGTAGGAAGGAGATAAGAAGAGAGAGGGAGGAAGAGACATAAAAGGTAAAGGAGAGAGAGGCAAGAAGAGAGAGAGGGGAAGGAAAAGTTAGGGAGGACATAGAGAGATAGATACATGAAAGAAAATGAATAGGAACAAGAGCATAGTAAGAAGGAGAGGAGGCGAGAGAAAGAAAGGATAAAAGAATACAGTAAAATATTGGAGAATGTAGAAAGAGGATGGGGAGGAAGACAGAGTTAAAAGATGACGAGAGGGAGAGGAGGAGAGGAAGGGAATGATGATGGGGAAAGTGAGATAAAGGAGAGAGGAAGGAGAAATTGGAGAAGCATAAGAAGTGAAGGGGCAGCGACGGAAGGATGGATAGAAGAGAAAATGAAATATGGAAGGGAGAGAGGGTGGGGTGGTGGATGGAGGAGGGAGAGAGTGAGGGAGAGATGGAGGTAGAGATGGTGTGAGAAGAAGAGAGGGAGGGATAAAGTAAGGGACAGAGTGAGGGAGAGGGAGGTAGAGATGGAAGGAGAGAGAAAGAGAGAGGTATGGAGAGAGGGAGGGAGTGAGGGAGAGAGTGAGGGAGAGAGTGAGGGGGGAGGAGGTAGAGAGTGATGGAGAGAGGGAGGGGGAGATGGAGGGAGAGATGGAGCGAGAGAGGGAGGTAGGGGGAGAGGGAGGAAGGTAGAGAGAAATAGAGAGGGTACGAAAGTACAGGGAGAAAGAGGGAGAGAGGAAAAGAGAAAGATAAGAGAGAGAGGGAGAGCAAAAGACGGAGGAGAGAGAGAGAGAGGAAATAGAGAGGGGAGAATGAGCTTGGGAGAGTACGTGAGAGAGTTCCTTGTGTACGGCGTGGGTGTTTAGGGAACCGATCGGGAAAGGGGTTAACGGGAAGCGACTTGGAAGGGGAAGGAAGGGTTGCGTGGCTTTTGACGTCATCCGGAGCTCCGCGGGTCCCAGATATCCTGGGGAAGAGTGAAGTTTTGTTGAGGGAGGGCTTATAGTGTGAGGAGATGGAATCGAAATAAGTGTGTGTGAGAGAAAGAGATTGAGAGAGAGAGAGAGAAGGAAAGAAGACGGGAGATGAGATTCTGGCTCATAGCCTGATTTCTAAAGGAAGGCACTCCAAATGCAGAAATCTATCGTTTTGAATTTTCGGATTTTAAAGCTTTGGAATAAATTAAAATATCTCCGAGTTCAAGAAAGGATCCTTGAGATGGTAATGCGTTGATTTTTACATTACGAATTTCCTTTTACTCCGCGCTTATTTACTCTGGATGACACGAAGAAACGATTCTCGGCACCTGGTACTTTTCGCAATTTCCGTTAAAAAAAACAAAATTTTTCATGAAGTGCTGAAAAGACGTTGGTGTCCTCATCTCCGTCAACCCTTCCCATCGTTTTGTTTGCGTAAGGAATTAAGGATTCCTAGGTCGGCACATGCACCAAGGTCGATTATCTTACTTGAAGTAGCGATGGAAGACATTTTTCTCTGAAATAGACCGATTTTCATACTCAATGGGCTAATAATTTTTGGCTTTTAATTATTGAGGAAACATTTTCCGGGAAGAAATTCATCGGATAGTGTCCCTAGTTCTAAATGGATATTTATAAATTTTTGTAGTTTTGTTTGGAATTTGCCGAAATAAAGATTCATAAATATCATCCAGGCCAAGTATACTTTTTACCATGCTTTATACTTCTTTAAGTTAAAGAATTTATCAACCCAATGACTAAACCGATTCAGTGGTTTCGAAAACATAACCATCACAACTTTTGAGGATAATTAGCTGCCGCTAGTAAAACTCTACGTTCACTTTTACCGCGATTAACGCTATCTTTAATACTGTTTCTGCCCAATATGAGAGGTTAAACTACTTTTGAAGATAAAAAATCGAAGAAGAAGATCGTAAATGAAATTACTTTTTTCCGACTCATCCATCGCGCTTTTTATCTCAAAAAATCTGCGCAACATGAATCCATTTAGCTCACAACTGACATTTATGCGGCCTCGGCGGTGGATTTTACGCTCTCTAGGGAGAGGGGAGAGAGAGAGCGAGAGAGAGAGAGCGAGAGAGAGAGAGAGAGAGAGCGAGAGAGAGAGAGCGAGAGAGAGAGAGCGAGAGAGACAGAGAGAGAGAGAGACAGAGAGAGAGAGAGAGAGCAAGAAAAAAAAGAATAACGGGAAACTGTTTCAGTTCTTAGAAAGATTATATTACCCTCCCTTAAATAAAGGTCGTTGCCATAACTTTCATTCTTGCGTGCGCGAGGTTCTCACAGATAAAAAAACAACACCGCCACCTCCATTAATTAAGTCCCGCGTTCGATAAAGTTACTTTCATCGCTTCATTAAGCTCCTCGTGAATTATTTTTTTTAAAGGAGAAATAGGGCATAAATACGGCACTATTAAGTCTTTTTGTTAGACCTACGTACTAATGGATAAATATTCCTTCGAACAATAAAAAAAGCTGTTTTCAAAATCACAAGTGAAGACGCAAAAAAAAACATTTTTAACAACGCCGTGATCGACAAGCGGGAACTTAAAAACTTTTTGGTTGGCACTCCTGTTCTCTTGGAATAACAACACGAATCTCAAGATTAAAGAATATCTACTGCAACTTCGTATATTGTTTCGACTTTGAAAGGTTTTGTAATATTCCTTCGCGTCCGGCGCGCTTCTAAAAATGCGATTCCTTTTCTTTTTTTCATTCACTTGTTTCCTTCCTATGTTTTTATTTTCATGAATCTCTGGATCGCTATCCGTTCCACGGATTAATCCGATGCGCATGCGCTTGAGAAAATGGACCTGCCAACCCAAACTCCCTCAGCCTGATTTATCTCTCAATTTATGCCGTTTTTCAAGTAAAACGACGGGAGTAATTGAATTGCCTGAGGAGCGAGGGACTATTGGACCCTTGTATCCCAAAGGCTCCTTTTAATCAAGACCTCCGTTTATTTTTTTAAAGTGTGGATGCGTCACATTTATTAGTGTGCGTATGCATGCATATATAAATATGTGTATGTGCGTGTGTTTATGTGAATGAGTTTATAGAGGGTGGGCCA
Source organism: Tanypteryx hageni (assembly GCA_028673005.1). Lineage (NCBI taxonomy): Eukaryota > Metazoa > Arthropoda > Insecta > Odonata > Petaluridae > Tanypteryx > Tanypteryx hageni. The sequence continues at coordinate 52,110,756 of CM054115.1, read as the reverse complement.
AAAGTAACGAAACACGTTTGAAGGGTAATAGCTTTAGTGCTATAAAATACACCGTGTTGAAAAAACGGACCCCTGGTTATTTATTTCAATGCATTCAATGATAATGATCGGATTTTAATCATTTTGAAGTGCATTCATTCAGGGGCCTTTGTTTACTTACTAATTGAAGAATGTGCCGTCATAGATCGGTACCAGAAAGACTGCAGTCGTGCAAAATCATCAACGGTGGGCATATTAAGCAGCATTTACAGAAAACATTACAAATATAATTCTTCATATGCATTCTTCTACTTCTTTTTTTTCAATGATAGTGGCGTTAGTGTTGAAACACGTCTTTACTTTAGGTCACCCTGCATATAGGCTCTGCATGACTCTTCGTGTCCGCTAGGTTTTTCGTATTTGAAATCCGAGAAATATATTTCAAAAAAGAGACACATGCTCAGGAAATAGATTGTTACACGATCGATTTGCGCCTACTCGAACGCATTATAGCATGTTATGACTCCTACCCTGATGCTCATAACCGTAACGAAGTTTGGTGAAGCAACATCTCCATTACGTGATATAGGTTACCAAAAGTAAGACCTTTCATTCCATGAGCACTGCCCGTTTACTGTGTCAGCATTTTCCAGATATAAACGATTGTTTATTATTAATAAATACCAAAGAGAATAATTTTGTCAAACAGCTAGTAAATTAAATTAGAAAATCTTGTCTATTTACATATGTGCTTTTAGTCTGTAATTATGTCCTTATATGCAGGGTAATCATTTTAGTGATGGCTTATTCGTGAATGAATTTACGCATCTGATGTGTCGACGTGCTGAAATATTTGTGCTGGACATGATAATAGAACATTTTCAAATTAGAATTTTTTGTAGTATAATCACGTTTTAAATACAAATAGCTTTTGTATTGCTTTACACATACTTCCGCCATTCATAGCAATTACATATCAAAGAGTAAACCATCGACGGCGACTAAGCTTTGCAACTTTCTTTTTCAAAGTACTCCACCATGAGCAAAATCCGTCGTAGTATAGTGAAATTGAGAAGCTAAGGTTTAAGGAAAGCCCCGAAAATTCATTTATCATTATTATTAGGGGATCTTTGGCCTCGCTCAGCCCACATAGGTGTGGTGGGGTATAGTCGCATGTTCATTATTATTATCATCATCATAGTTCTCCTGCACTTCATACAGTGGGGATGTACAATTTTAATACAATTGAAAGCGCTGCCCTCAACAGTAAAATATTTATAAAAGAAATGTAAAGCTAAGAAACGCACCAAATACGGAACTAATGGCAAATGAACCTGAGCCTTGTCTCCTCGTTGAGAGAGCAGTTATAGTAGAGCAGACAAACAGACAAACAAATAAACAGAAAAAGTGCACAGGGACTCAACCGGAGAGACTTCGCTTCGCTCGGTCAATGACTCAGTATGATAATATGTACAAAGTTTTTTTAACCCATTTGAAAATACAGATCCGGTCACGTTGCCTTTACATAAAAAATACAGTTTCATTGAAGTAAAATTGTGCCATACGGCATTCTCCAACTTATTAACTTTATTAAAAATATCGTTAGAAGAGTAAATGCCATTTGGTAAAACACATGAAAGCTTAGAGACATTACGAGTGAGATAGAGGAAGGTTGTGTACTTGTGCCTATCATCATCATAGGTAGTCTGTCCGTAGAGAGGTCCGTGATTATTCTTAGTTAAACCTGTTTCTCCACATACTCCTATTTTCCGCAGTATTTTTCATATCTCGATATCTCTCTTTCCTTTATAATCCGTCGATCAGCTGAAATCCCTTTCTCCTTTACCTTCCAGTTTCCTTCTAACACGTCTTTAATCATGCTCTCTCTCCTAAGGCAATGTCCACCCCAGTTTGCCTTCCTCTTTCTTCCCTCCCCCACTATAAGCCTCTTTTATACCTCTATAAGTAGTATATCCTTGCTTTATATTATCTAATATTCCTATTATTTTCTCCCTCTTCCTCTTCTTCCACTAATTTTTCCTTCTAAGATCGTTCTTTGTAAACACTGTCTTCTCCATATGTGCCCTATCCAATTTGCTTTTCTTTTCCTGATTGTTTTTATTAGCATCCTATCTTCTCCCACCATTTCTAATACTTCTTCGTTTTTCTTCCTCTCTGTCCATTTCACTTTCATCATTCTTCTCCATACCCACATCTCAAAACTTTCTAAATATTTTTCCTCCTTTCTCCTTACCGTCCACGTCTCTGCACCATAAAGAGCTATGCTCCATATGTAGCATTTTGCTAATTTCTTCCTTGTTTCTAAATTTATTTTCTTGCTTGTGAGAAGCTCCTTCTTCTCGTTAAATGCTGCTTTTGCCATTGCAATCCTACTTCTGATGTCCTGTGTACTACTTCCATCCTGTGCTAAAATACTGCCGAGATATTTGAAACTACTTACTTGTTCCAATTTTTGGTCATTTACCATTATATTTAATTCTTTATGTTCCTTTGAAACCACCATGACTTTCGTTTTTTCTGTATTGATCTTCATTCCATATTGTTGGCCAACCTCAACTTGTCTGTCTGTCATCCTCTGAAGCTCTTTCTCGCCTTCTGCTATTAAGCCCTGATCATCTGCGTATTTAATGGTGGTAATACTTTCACCTCCTATCTTAAATCCTTTCTCTTCCATCAACGCTTCTTCTGTTATTGTTTCTGCATAAATATTAAATATCGCTGGTGAAATAGGACAACCCTGCCTCACTCCCCTCCCTATTGAAGTACTTTCTGTTTCTTCTCCTTCAACCCTGACTCTAATCTTTTGATCAAAGTAAAGGTTTTTAAGCAGTATTTTATCTTTCCAATCTATTCCTATTTTGTTTAAAATACCCAGCATTTTATCCCATTTCACTCGGTCAAAAGCTTTCTCCCAATCTACAAAACAAAAATACATACTTTTATTGACTTCTAGCGCTCTTTCTATCATCATCCTCATACATCCTATAGCATCTCTAGTCCCCCTTCCTCTTCTAAAACCAAACTGATTATCTTGCAGCTCCTTTTCTATTTTACATTCAATTCTTTTGGTTATTATTCTGGTTAGAACTTTAGCTGTATGAGAAATTAAACTAATAGTTCTGTAATCCTTACAACATTTTGCATTGTTCTTTTTCTCCAGTGGTACCATCACAACATCTAAAAAATCTTCAGGCCATATGCCAGTATCATATACTTGGTTAAAAAATTTTGTGAGTTGCTTAACTGCTTTAGACCCCAAAACCTTAAGAACGTCCACGGGTATATCATCACTCCCAACAGCTTTCCTTCTTTTCATGTCATCAATTGCTCTTTTAACTTCAGACTCGAGAATACTTGGTCCTAGCTGATCTTCTTCCACATCCTCTTTTTCATTTAATTCAATATTTCTTGGCTTTCCTTTTTTGTCATACAGAACCTCAATGTATTCTTTCCAGACATTCTTTACATTGTCTGGCTCCGATACTATTTTACCACTTTTGTTCATGATTCCTTTACGTCCCATCTTTCTTGCTTTTTTCTTGAATAGTTCCCTTGCTTTGCTATACATGAGGTCTGTTCTACAAATTCTTTCACATTCCACAATCTCCTCGCATTTCGCATTTATCCACTGTTCTCTGGCTTTATCTGTTTCCCTTCTTAAAGCATTATTTAACTCCTTGTACTTTCTTTGGCCTTCTTCAGTGTTTATGTTCTTCCACTTTCTCCGCTCTTCCATTTTTTGCAGCATGGCTGCTGTGATCCAGGGTTTTTTGTTTCTTTCACCCGTTATCTTTCCTACCTTCTTTTCCATTACATCTTTAATGTTGCTATGGATGTATCTCCACTCCTCATCTACATTCTTCCTATTTTCTTCATCTCTCTCCTCCAACCTTTCCTCCAGCTCAGTCATAATAGCCTCCTTGTTTTTAAGGAGTTCCTCTAAGTTCCATTTCTTGTTAACTCTTATGTTTCTCTTAACGCTCTTCAGTCTACATTGTATATTTGCCGCCAAAAGGTTGTGGTCAGAATCGATATCTGCCTTTGGTAGTGTTTTCACATTTTTAATGCTATTTCTAAATCTTTCATTGACTAGTATGTAATCTATCTGGTATCGTCTCTGGTCTCCTGGGCTTCTCCATGTGTAAAGTCTCCGTTGGTGATGCTTAAACCATGTATTAGTTACAATTAATCTATTTCTATGGCAGAATTCTACAAGTTTATCCCCTCTTTCATTTCTCTTCCCTAGTCCATATTTTCCCACTATGTTACCTTCCTGTCCCTCCCCGACTACACTGTTCCAATCTCCCATTACTATGGTGGTGATCCTTCCTTTTCCCTCCTCCTCCAATATCTCCATAATCTGTTCATAGTTTTCATCTACTTCGTCGTCGCCAGCATTAGTCGTTGGCATATACACTTGAATTATAAGAATTTCCACTGGCTCCATCTGAAGTTTTACGGCTATTAAGCTATCATTAACTGTCACTACCTTGCTAATTCTTTCAGCTATCTCTTTTCTCCTTATAATCCCCACTCCCCTTTCCTTTATCTCCCCTCCCGAGTAAATTATCTTAAATTCGTCTGAATTTATCTTTCATCCTATCTGTCCATTCTTCTCCATACCCACATTTCGAAGTTTTCAAAGTAGTTTATATCAATTTTTCTTAGCGTCCATGTTTCTGCCCCATACAAAGCTGTACACCATACAGCATTATATCAACTTCTTACATACATCTATCTTCCTTTATATTTTCCGTGCCTGTATTCTTGCTTAAATATGTATCGCTTATGGGCTTTTTACTAACTTCCTAAACGCTCAAGGTTAGCCGTAAGCTATCATTCGTTTAAATATTTCAGTGTAATAGCAAGCGAAGGTGGCATAGAAATGAAATAAATATAAATGGCTTTAGTAGAGAAAATTTCCTCTCGAATATTTAGCAGTGATTAGTCATACTCTAAATTTTAGCGTCGACATTTTTTTATCCCATACAAATATTTTGAAAGCAAAAAATCCATTTGGATGAATAATACTTCCATACATTTCCTTTCCGACTGTTCCCACACATTCTATGAGGTGTATCAACCGACACATCATTTACAAAGCGGCCCCATTACAAAATTTCTTGCGGTATTTCCCAGCGGCGTAAATATAGAATAGAAAATAAAAATTCCACTCCACCCACTTTCAAATTCAAAACCGTCGCATAACCGTCTTATTCCTCGACTGAAACCGTCGTTACATCGCGATATGAGGCGCCGCAAACCGTGAGGATGCCACCTATCCGTCTAAGGAACACACACATTCATAATTTTCCTGAAACGGCTCTCGAAAGTGGGTCTGAACGGAATTCCAAGTATTCGATAAGATAAGGAAAAGGTTCTTCCCTCGATATGCCACGCAGGATGCTTTCCTGCTTTAAACAAACTTCGTGAGAAAGACAGTTGTACTCGTTGGGAGGAAATGAGAAGTCTCAGTCAACAAGGCGTCGTGTTTGTGCAAGGATCAGAATCGCGGAATGAAAATGTCAATTCTTTAAGTACCTTGACACGCATGCGTAATCTTTTTCTTTAAAAAATCAATAAAGTTTGCTATATTTGTATTCGTGCATGACAAATCTGCCAAATTTGAACAATTAAAATCAATATATATATATATATATATATATATATTCTCTATACATTTCAACTCTTATAAAAATTTAAATTTATTTTAATGGCTGCTGAGTACAATAACGTGTAGGCCATAAACGAGATAAACGTTAAATAATGTCGCCATATTCCTTTCAATTGCATACGTTGCTTCTCGCATACTATGAGTCTAGCATGATGTTTGAGTCCTTTAAAAATTAGGGAATTATTCCTTAGAAAAACCCGATGACACGCAATGTCAATTTAGTTGAAGTAGGAGTTCTGTTACAATAAAAATATAAATCTAGAATGAATCGATTTATAATGTTCCTGAAATTCGATGCAATTTTGTATTTCATGGAAAAAAATAAATGATGTTTTTAATAGCATACTTAAATCGCAGGAGATGTTATGTTTGAAACTTCAAACAACGAAATAAATAGCAATTCATTAAAATGAAAGAATGAAATCGAGAATTGATCAAGTATGATGAAATATTATATTCTGATTAGTGAGATCAGATAAGGAATCTTTTCTAATGACACGGGCAGTTCCTATAGACGTAAAACTATCGAGTGACCTATGTATAGCTATAAAAGAGAATAATATAGCCATTCATAATTCTAGATTCTTTACGGCCTATGGTTAGAGTGGAATATGCTTGAGACTCAAGATCAACCAGGCTGATCATAGTCACCTCATGACACAGGAGAATTCCCAAGTAAGAACAACTAGAATCGTACATAACAAACAATCAACGAATTTACGTCGTGGACAGCCATTTTAAAAATGGAATACGCCCACATTTTACACCAGAAGTTCCCAAACTGTATGCCTCTACGTCCCCACCTTATAAAAGTCGACCTTATCGCGACCCCCTTAGTCCAATCCATCCACCAATAAATATAAAATATAATATTAATTTCAAAATATTATGAATATTAATTTTATTTGGGCACTTGCTGACGCTAATTGTAAATATATAAGAAAAACATTTCGTTTTCACGATCCCCATCAAAACCTTCCGCGACCCCCAGTTTGGGAGCCAATGGTTTACAGTTTCGTTTCATGGATACATTAGCTATACGTAGCGATATTATTATAAACAACAATTATATAGTTTAAAAGAATTAACACTGCAAAAAAGGCAACCTGAACCTGAAATTGAACCTGATGTCCGTTCTGTAAGAAAACACTGAATCTTAAAAATTCAATACTTTAACTTGTAAGTGTCAAACGACGAGTATACTCGTCAACCAGTTTTATCATACGCCGCGGGATGACGAGTATACTCGCAGCATGCCGATGCTTAATTATATTTCTATATTACGATTCGTAATATAGGAGAATAACCATGTATACTCGTAATCCCGTGGCCTATGATAAAACCGGTGGACGAGTATACTCGTCGTTCCGCTCTTAAGGGTTAACTGTTATAGATACATCTACATGATACCCTGCAAGTCACATTTTTGGTGGATGGCAGGGGGTTCAGTGCACCAAAGGTTCCTAATTTTCCTACGTTATCTTTTCCTATTATGTTCTCTTAACGTCCTCAAGAAAAACGATCCTCTATATCGCTCCGTTCTACAGTCGATCTCGCGAATCTTATCCTCGCTGTCCTGCCTTCCGAGATACGTCGGGCTTCTGATAAGTCCTACTACGTCATTCGCTAGTCCCTCCAACATAAATTTTCCCAGTAGTTTAAATCTAGCCTGCAGTCTACGTTCCTCTAATGATGTCCATTTCAGATTTTCTATTAATGATGTTACGCTTTGTTTACTGTCGTAATTTCTCTTTACAATTCTAGCTCTCCTGCGCTGAATCTTTTCTATCTCGTTAATGAGTCCCTTTTCGTAGGGATCCCACACAGCTGACGCATATTCAACCTACAGTCGAACCAAGGATAAATAACATAATTCTTTCACTTTTTAGGAGCTATTTCGAATATTCTCCCTATAAAGGCTATCTTTTTGTTAGCGGCACCTATCAATCGGCGAATGTGGGTGTCCCACGGGAGATCATGATGGATCGTGACTCCAAGATATTTAATCTAGTCTGAAACTGGAATCTCTACTCCGTCCAACGAATAATTATTATCCAACGAGATACTCTTGGTTCTCCAGAAGTTGATGACGTAGCTTTTCTTTTGGTTGATCTCTAACTGCCATTCCTTACACCATGCAGAAATAGCTTCTAGGTCATTTTGGAGATACTGGTGGTCTTCCGGATTGCTTATTTCTCTATAGATAACGGTGTCGTCCGCGAAAAGCCTAATTTTACTTCTGACTACTGAGCTGATATCGTTTATATAAATTAGAAATAATAACGGACCAATTACACTACCTTGTGGAACGCCAGAGACAACCTCCACTAAGTTCGAAAATTTCCCATCTATAACAACCATCTGCTTCCTATGATTTAAAAATTCACGGATCCAACTAACGATTTTAGAATTAACACCTAAGGTTTCTAATTTCGTTATTAACTTCCTGTGAGGTACCTTATCAAAGGCTTTCCTAAAATCTAAGAAGATGGCATCGACCTGCGTATTCTTTTCTCCGCTTCTTAGAATACAATTCACAAAAAGACCGAGCTGAGTATCACATGACCTACCTTTCCTGAAGCCGTGTTGACAAATCATCTAACAATAAATTACTATCAAGAAATCGCATTATGTTGCTAACGAGTATATGCTCGAGAATTTTACACGATATCGAAGTTAAGGAAATCGGCCTGTAATTGTCTGGTTTCTCCTTGTCGCCGCCCTTATGAATTGGGGTAACGTGCGCTAACCTCCAGTCGCTAGGGACCTCTGCGCGAGAAATGGATTTCTCGAAGATTATCCGAAGAAAAGGTGATATTTCCTCAGTTAATTCTTTTAAAACGCGAGCAGGAATTTCTTCAGGACCAATGGCTTTATTATGTCTGATGGAACTTAATTGCTTTGCTATTCCCACCTCAGAAAATACTATATCGTCCATCAGGTCCCCCCTTATTGCGGGTGCATAATGTACGCAATGGTCGCTGACGGCTGTAAATGCTTTTACAAAATGACCGTTTAACAGGTTGGCTTTCTCTACGCTATCATGAATAAAGGCACCCGAGTCATTACGCAGGTAAGGTATGGTAGGGCCTCTACCTTGGACCTCTCTCACATAGGACCAAAACGCTTTAGGGTCCTCCTTCAAATAATTATTTACCTAATACCTTATTCCGGAAGTTAGTAAAAGCCTCGCGCATAGTATTTCTCGCTTTAGCGCGGTATTCCTTATAGGTCTGAACTTCAGTTGCTCTATATTCATCGGATGATGTAGACGGCATATTTTTTATTTTCGCGTGGTTTATTCTCTGACGCCTAAGCGCACTCCTAACTTGCTTATTGTACCAACGTGGCACTTTATTGTCGATCTTCAATTTAATTGGAATGTACCTATCGATGCCCTCTAGCATTATATCCTTGAATAATGTCCATGACGACTCAGCACCTGATCGTTCGGTCATATCACGGAAGCTAGGTAATATTTCACGTAGGCGCGACCTGAAGCTTGAAAAGTCTGCCTTAGCAAATATACAGAACTTACTTTGAGGCTCAGAGTACCTATCGATTTTCAATTTACACTCTGCATATACGGCCAGATGATCACTTATTCCATCTTTAATGGCGACTTTGTTTATTCTTTCTGGGACGTTAGTTGCTAATAAATCTAATATGTTTCCCGATCGCGTTGGCTTTCTGACTAATTGAAGGAGAGAGTGCTCGCAGAATATTTCGATTAATGCCTCACAAGATTTTCGTTCTTTACCTCTAGATAGGTTTTCTCAATAAATTGAGGGTAAGTTAAAGTCACCACCAACTATAATGATTCCATCTTGATTAATCAGTCTAAGCTTTGATAGTTGCTTCTCGAGATTTAAAATACAATCTTCACCAATGTTAGGTGGCCTGTAAAACGAGCATAAGATACTGTTTATTTTATGCTGGGACGATCAAGACAGTTAATCAAAACCGTTACTCGCTGGTGATTAAAATTTTCCGCGGTTTAATGAACGTGACGAGAAACATGCAGTTCGCGGGTGTACGAAATAACGAATCCGCGTGGGAACATTCCGCGTACAAAAATGGACGCGAATTCGCGAACCGTCGGAGGGAGGGAAAAACGCTTCTTTTCGCAGGAGTCTTCCCCGTTCCCAAATTTATCCTCGTGATAAATGCTTCATGCAATCGTTCCGCGGTAAAACCACACCGAGTTTCCGTTGTCGCACCAGGGTTGGGTCATCCTTTGTTCAATAATACACTGGACATGCTGGCTGGATGACATGAGAACTACTGTTGGACGTGACATTTATTTGATCTCCCCCTGCGCCCCTCTGTTTCACTCTTCCTCTCGACCCAGACGACCTCTGGATGTAGATGGATCACAATGAACGAGAAATGATACGGTGACACCGAGGAAACGGACGCCGAAAATGCACTTGCCAAAATTTTTGCCGTTGTCGTTCAGCCTACAAAGGGAGAAAGTCCCATCAACGGAGTAATGTGCTACGTTCGCTCCCGTAATGGCCGAATTTTTTTTGCCAATGTTACAGTTTTCGAAATTATGAGTGCGTCTAATATAAGAAAAATTCCAGAAAGTGAATTCCAAGCGCTATATACTTGGCGAGCGCAAGTTTGTAGCTCAATTTTACCCGGGAGATTTAGTTTATTAATAATATTTTATTCATAAAATCGAATTTTATTGTTGAATCTATATAAGAAATGTTTCCGTAAAAATAATTAAGTGTCCAGTCTATAATCAAGAGAAATAAAAAGGAATTTTCCTTGAGAATAAACAATACTATTAGAGGATTTGATACGGAAATGAAAAACACTTTTTGGATTTATAATGAGTAATAAAAAAACCATGTAAAATCACAGCAACGCATGACTCCATAACAAAGAACTTTACTCAAGGCTGAAATGTTACACGCATGTTGCCATGGAGACCAAGCTATAAACATACCCTCAATCGTATAAACATGCAAACATTTTTAATAACTCAGTATTTTTCGCAGAGAAATGGAGCTACGAACGAAAGTCTCGCGGTAATCATGTATCCATGAAAATATTCCAGGCTCTAAAATATTTTATTGTATATTTATATATATAATATTGTATATTTAAATCATATGTAAATCCTGCTAGGCTCCTCCCTTACTCATTAAGTGTAGTAACGACGCATAAAAACCATTATAAACTCTATTAGACTCCATTGTAGGTGAATGATCACTGATTACGGATCCTTTGTATTCGAATTGCGCAAATGGTTTTCCCTACCATTCCTTGTTCATTGGAGAGACGCAATTTGACATTTGCATAAACATTTAGGTAATGTTCAAGAGAGTTATTTTTCCAAATATCAAATTCTGCTTCATTAAACAAATTCTGCTTCATTGACCGGAAGAAGCGAGAGGATTTCTTGGAAATCGGCTCGTTAATTACTTTCGCTCGGAGAAAAATTATAAAAAGCTTACGAAAAATAAAAGCAAAGCATGAAGCGGAATCCGGCCTCTTAATTATTTTTCATTCGCATTAAAAGTGAAAGTGTTCCATCAGGACTCTTCCTTACCCCAGATTTCCAGGAAGGTGACATTTGCGTCTCTACAGCTCGGTTCGCTTAGTAGAAGGGCAAATTTAAATTGGCGAGAAGCATCTCTTTCCCGGATTTGAAATATTTTTATTTAAATCTGTGAATTGAACCACTGCTTCATGAGCTCGCATAAAGATTTGCATGCACCCACTGCCGTAGCGTACTAATAGAGAACCGTTGCAATGAAATGGGGTGCCCGGTAAAGGGGAGGATGCAATGATATCTAATAAAGAAAAAGGTACTATTTGTAATTTGCCCTGCTAAAATAATAAAATTCGTCATTTACTGTAAATTATTTTTAATCTGCCATTTAGTGTAGCTTTTTAAACATTTTTTTCGAAATTACTGAAAAACATTATATATGAAGACCATGTCCCAAAAATGGCGGGCCAGCCTGGCTTGTTAACATCTATCGTCAGCTGGTGTAATAACAGTACCTGCAGAAACAAATTCGCAAAGAAAAAATTTATTGGTAATATTTTTCTGATTTCGTTTTTTATTCGTGTTTTGTTTATTTATTGATTACATTTTCAAACGTTTTTGCATATTTTTATTCGCAAAGTGTTTTAATAAAATTTATTTGTCAAGTTGTAACTTTTCTTAAATCCATATTTTATCTAATTAATATGAAAACAATTAAGTTCCTTTGAAAAATTGTCATTTTTAAATAAAAATAAAGAAAGGGGTTCACGCTAGGATCCCTAAAACTTAGTATGCACAAAATGCATCTCTTAGCAAAAACACAAGTATTGTCGACAGTAGATGGATGAAGATAACTCTTCCTAATAAAACTAACAAATCCAAGTTTAGAAGTGAAATGTGTTTGGCAACTGCTCCCCCATTTTATGAATCGTATGTGCTGAAGTTTGAAAAAATGATTGGAAGCGCAATTATCAAGTCGCAAGTTATCCTCTCTCCGAATAGTTTATCCATTCAATCTCAAATGCTTATTTTTTTCTTCTAATCAGATAAATGCGTTTCTAATTTAAGGAGTTCATATCCTCTTTTTCCATTGGCTGTAAATGATACGAACTAAACAAACACTTTAACATTTTTTTTGCTTTTTGATAAGGAAATGGATGGCACATAAATTTCGTATGCATGAAAGGGTTTGGTATAGTACATGCGTATTTATTTAGCACAGTAACCGCTCTAGATGGAATTCACCTGCCGATGATTTAATCGGAACTATTATTTGATACAATACTCTAGATGAGCCCATTGATTACAGCATGAATGCCTCTCGGAATTTATAATTGAGGTTACGGCAGATAAATTGAGCATTATATCCATTAATCGATCGTGATTGTTTTAAGGAGTAAACTTTGATTCTTCCCGCAGTATAACTCTGATGCATTCTACCCATTAATCCCCTTCATAATTACTAGCGCTATGCTCGTTGCGTTTCGTAGCTTGGACTTTTCATCTAGAGGCACAAACTCTTTTCTTCATTCAACGTATCCTTGCCATATAGATAGTTCAGCGTAGGTCGTATCCTGCACACACACACGCATGCGCATGCACACATTCACACTGCCGTCTCTCATCCCTTAATTGCTTGACCGCTTTCGTTCTAGAGACCTAACCCTTTATGCCCCGCCCATTTCTCCAGGGACCTCCAGCCCTTCCACCTCTCTCTCTCTCTCCTCATCTCCCTCCTCCTTACTCCCCCTCCAATTTCACCCATTCCCGCTATCCCTCCCTCTCCGACTTCTCTCCCCATGCCTCCTTTCTCTTTCTCTCACTCTACTCTCTTTATAACGTGCATTTTAATATCGTGATTATGGTAATTGGTATAGAATATTTTCTGCAAATCTAAAGTAGGTTTCGCGCATTTTCACACTACCCTTTCTGTGGTTATTTTTTCGGTATTAATTCTAAATTAATTATTAATAATTAATTATTAATTCTCATAAATAGTTATTCCTACGCAAATAAACGGAATACCATTCTTTTTATTGCATCTACTTGCACTACACTGTGTTAAAAAGTAGTCAGGAGTTAATCTCCTCTTTATCTATCTTTGTTATTTTTTGTCTTCTTTCTAATGTTGTTTTTTAAATTTATCATAATATTATATTGTTACAATGAATAATCTTTTATTCTGCTGTAAATAACAATTGGGTTTATGTGTAAGAGGGTAGCATACATAAAGGCATCTATCGGTCTATCTCACCCCCCTCTCTCTCCTCTAGCTCTCTTCCCATATCTCTTCCTCCATCTTTACAATTTCATATTCCATTTTCCTTCTATCACCACTCCCTTCCTATCCTTCGCCATTCATCCCCTTCCTTATCCCTCTCCCTTCTCTTTCTTTCTCTCTCTCTCTCACGAACACACACTAAATCGAGTATACCCTTGGGGAACATATACTTTCTGGCTTTAAAAGGTCGCCCGACAAATTCTTTTGGGTCATTCCTGAAAGAGCAGGTCGCGTCGATGCGGAGGCGTCCTAGTCTCTCCCTCTCCCAACAGTCGACATCCCTGTCTCTTTCTCTCTTGGGGAGGATTGGAGGAGCTGGAGGGAATTTCCCCTATACATAAGTGCCCTATCCAAACCACCCACCGCGGAAATAAAATTTCGATATAAAGAATAAGAAAGAACGCGGAGGCGGATTCATCTGTTTTATCCTACGCGCAACTCTCCACGTGCGCATGGACACAAAGCCGACTAGATGAGGTTAGCGATCGATTCCCTTAGTTGAAACAGATTTGATTGATTGATTCATTTATTACGCTCTAGGATATGTCCCATAAGAGCGCGGATAGAATTGAAATATGTACTTTCCGCAAAAATATATTAAAACACGATCGGTTTCGCCACGATCGTAGCACCAATGACGAATATACTATAAACGGGTCTATTTTATGGGAGTCGCATCTTTTACCCTATCAAAATATAAAATATCTCGAAAATAAGCTTAGCGGTGAGTAATAAGACCCCAAAGAGAGATATCACATGAGATTACAGTGGGAAATGACTAGTTCTATTTTTTAATACGCAAGCTAACTATTTCCTTCAATCTAGTGTACGGATACAGTGTGAAGAGTTTGGTATGGCTGATGAGCTTTTTCTATTTGCCGTTTCTTTGGATCGGTGGAGCGATTAAAAGAAAAGAATGATGGTGAGGTGATTTCGGAGAGCTTTGACTTTACCAACAGCTCTAACTTGCTAAATAATTAAAAATCATGGTCGAAAAATGTCCGTGCCAGATAGATTTCTACGTTGAATTCTTAAATTACCATGGCAAGAAGATAAATCGGAGCGGACAACATCGATTATTTTTTCGCTGCATCGTATCGCGCGATAAAAAAAATGCCTTCGCATATAAAACAAGCGAGAGAAGAATTGGAAAGAAAATTACATAAGGCACTGTTCTAGATTACTCCCCAACAGCTGATTTTAGTCACAGCAAATTTTTATCATATCTAGCTTTTATATAATCCAGTTTATCCTGAACGTTTGGCTTCTCCATGTTTCAGGCTTCCAAAGATATTGCCAGCACGGACGGACGTATCGTCTGACAGACAAACCGAATACGTACGCAATTTTTAGGCTGGTTTCCAAAGGAAACATAGCCTTATGAAATGGTCCTGTCTGAGTGTGTGAATGCGTGTGTTACCCCTACTAACAACTTTTGCACCAATGGACCGATTTACATGAAACTTGGTATGAGGCTCGTGCTCCCAAAGCCCACCTCCGGCCTATATTTTATTTGGCGAAGATTGAAGTCCCGGGTTCTATTCCAGGAACGTTTTTTCCCCATTTGATTTACATAGGAAATTCCAAATCCATCGTGCAGAGATATTTCCTTTGATAATTTAAAATATTTTAAAATTGTGATACCGGGGCGAATTTTGTATTATTCCAAGGGGAAGAGAATGTATATTCTAATTATTATCACCGAATTTTGATAATTGATCGTATTTTCTTGAATTTCTACTAAAATTTATCGTTTTAAAGTTTTAAATAGCATTTTATCGGTTTGTTGCTATGGAGACGATTAGGTATTACCGAACTCGGCTTGAGCATAGACGAGTGAACAAATGGGTTATTAGCCTACTTTCCAAAAAAACTGATGTGGCCACCACATGACTTTCTCCATACCTGTAATTTTTCTAAAAATTCCAAATAGTTTACATAATAATAAATATTTTAAGAAACAGCGAGAAAATTCTAGACTTTACAAAGAAAAGAAATAAACTCAAACCATAGCTTTCTGTTATTGGATATAGCCACAAAGCTCCAACAATTAAGAAAATAAAAAGGAGCGTTATTAAGACGTAACTAAGCGTCAATTGTTAACAATAGCCGTCGGTAGGTGGCAGCTAAAATATTTAGTTTTTAAGATATCTCTTAAACAATGTTTCAAACAAAGGTTGTAGAAAATTAAATTTCCTACAACTTTTATTCCAGTAGGTTTTTACATATATAAAATATTTTTAAAAAAATTTCAAAATAACGGATAAGTGAAAAGAGTAAACACCCACTTCCGGTAGACCAATCTTTACAAAAACTAATCAGTTCTTGTAACTTTTATAAAAATGTCAAACAAAATTTCGCATTGACCTGATTAATAGTTTTTGAGTTAGAGCACCCACAAAGAAGCTATCGCATACACACACACAGACATCATCGAGAAAATGGTCAAAACGTGTTTAGGGGACATCAAAACGTGTATTTCCGTTGAAATCTCAAAGTCGATTTTTTTCATGACAACAATACCCTATACTACGTATGGAGAAAGTAAAAATGGTAAGTAGTCTTATGAGATCGTCCGGGTGTCTGTGTGTGTCCCCCTAACATCTTCTTCATGAATGAACCGCTTTCAACTAAATTTTCTACATAAAGTCATCACATAAATTAATGACCAAAATGACATTTTTGGACCGGATCGACTAAGCAGGGATGCCACAATTGCAAAGTTAAACTTCTCGGTAATTATGAGTTTGGAAGGTATTGACCAAACGAATTTTAAAAAAATTTCGTTTTTAAGGCGAGTATAGAATGGGAAAACGTGGTGAATATGTTTAGAACGGATCAAAAATCAGGGCTAAGACAATATAAGGAAAAATAATTTTCTGATTTCAAAGCAAATACATTAGTATACTATTTTACTAAGGAGAATTTGACGAAAGGAACTTCTGTACCACGGGAAACCTGTGCACACCACTACTTGCTACATATTAAAATTTTATTGAAAGGAAAGTAGGCGGATTAGTTCTTTCCAGAACTACTTGTTTTCCTTTCTGCTCGACTACCCTTCAGCAATGGACAGTCGATGCATACATATTAGCGTATAAACAGTAAAATTTATTAACTCCGTTTATTTTAAAAAATACATGGAAATTATAAAGTCAGAAAGAGATTTTTACATTGCTTTTAGCATTTTAAACGTGATTATGCTCTATAAATTTCTTTTCCAATTTTTCTCTATCATTGATAAAATGTGAATTGCAAGTGGGATTTAAGGTATGAGAATTCCTTGGAACGACTATCACATACTTAAGCATTTCCTGTCAATATGAGTAATCAATTCGGGACGTCAACTTCGGGAAACCAGCCTGCATTAGTACTGGTTTGGATTTCTTGTTTTAGAAAAAAAAACGCCAAAATTTACAGGGATTTAAAAACACCCTATTCATGTGACGTAGCAGAAATTTTCCAAGCCGTTATCCGAGAGATATTAGGTGACAAAATCGAACGGTACGTGTGAGTCGAAACCAGACCGCAATTCGTATCGATCCATCGGGACGGAGTTAAAAGGAGATCCTCCATATCTCTCTCCCCGCCAAAAAACCTATCCGAAACGCAGCAGTCTTTCACCTCTCTTGTTTACCTTCAGAACTCCCTCTCACCGCCTCCCCCCTCCCTCTCTTTCCTCTTCACTCCTTCCCTCTCCCCTACCTCTCCAACCCTTTTACCGATCCCTTTTACGACACAGGAAGGAAAGGAAGGAGAGAAAGGCCAAAGGGCAACGATCCAAGAGGGACCCTTCTGCTTCCTTTTTTTCGTTTATTTTTTTTGCACCCATCTCCCCACCCTTTTTGGCCTTGGAGGTTATCAGCCTGAGTTTCTATAAACTCCTCCCTCCATTCTCCTATTCCCCTCCCCCTCATTACTTCAGAGGAAAAAGCGTGGGTGCGATAGGAGTGGGGCCCGGTTTTTTCCTTTATTTTTCGATCTCCTACGAAAATTACACAGTCCCTTCTCCTCATCCAAGCCTTTCATATTTTCCACGATATTCAATTCGTGGCGTTAATGGGTTAATTCATTTGGAAGGGGAAGGAGGGTGGGGAGGTGAGAGGAGGGAGACGAAGGAAGGGGGAGAGAAGGTCGCAAAAGTTAAAGCGAGGTGAGGGAACAAGAGCTCTCCCTTTCGCGTCTTCATCAGGTGCTATTGTTTAAGTTTTTTTTAATACGGGAATGGAGAAATTAGTCTGAAGATTGGTAGAAGGGGAAGTGAGAGAGAGAGAGATGGGGAGAGGGAGAGAGGAGTGCAAGGGGTGGAGAAAGAAGGAGTGAGAGTTGGAGAGAGTTAGAATATGAGATAAAGCATAGGAGGGAGAAATAGGAAGGAAAACGGAAATTGAGAGGTTGGAGAGAGAGGCTGCTACTGAAAGTGTGAGAAAGTAAGAGGGGGGGAGAGGGTGAGAGAAACTGAGAGAGAGAGAGAGTCAGAGAGAGGGTTAGTGGTTGAATGAGAGAGAGAGAGAGGAAGGGTGAGAGGGAGGTTGAGAGAAGGAGAGTGAGAGGGAGGTTGAGAGAAAGGGTGAGAGGGAGGTTGAGAGAGAGGGAGGGTGAGAGTGAGGTTGAGAGAGGGTCAGAGGCAGAGAGAGAGAGAGGGTGATAGGGACAGAGAGGGTGAGAAGGATAGAGTGAGGCAGAGAGAGAAGGTGAGAGGGAGAGAGAGAGAGAGAGAGAGAGAGAGAGAGAGAGAGAGAGAGTGAGGAGAGAGGGAGTGAGACTTTACGAGAGGGCTATAATGTGAGATAAAACAAGTGAAAATGGAGAGGAGAAAGAAGAATGCAGGGAACAGAAACAGGTTGAAGAGAAATAGAAAAATTTAAAGGAAAATAATCATGGGGAAAAAAAAGGAATTCAGAAAAAGGAAGGTTGTGAAAATTGAGTGATAGAGCACCTGAAATAAGGGATAGTAGAGATAGATTGACGGAACGAGAGAAACAAAAATGCAACGATAATAAAGAGATCGTGTTGACAGAAAGTACAGTATGGCAGTAAGTGGTAGGTCAGAGACAAAGTGACGTACCGAATAAGAAATGTGCAAAAACTAACAAAATTATACTTTCCACTATTACAAAATATTACTGAAAGGACGAAGAAAGCCGTAAATACGCGAAATTTCATTTAAGCAATTAGTTCCTTCCGAATTTTAGTTCTTCGGTTGGAGAAAATGCGGCGTTGATTAAAGCATTTCTTCTGGTTCTGGTGAAAGGCCGATCAACGAATTTGCTTTCACAAAAATCTGTAGGAACAAGAGAGAAAAGATGAACACATCTTGCGTGCATACATACGAAGCAGAGGCGTTCTTGAGTGTTTATGCAATCATGTCAAAATACCTGATGTGCCCACCACATGACTTTCTCCATATCTGTAATATTTCTAAAAATTTCAAATAGGTTAAATGATAATAAATATTTTAAGAAACTACGAGAAAATTTTAGACTTTATAAAGACCAGAAATAAACTCAAACCATAATCTTCTGAAGTTGGATATAACCAAAAAGCTCCAAAAATTGAGAAAAGAAAAAGGAGCGTTACTAAGACGTAACTAAGCGTCAATTGTTAACAACAGTCGTCGGTAGGTGGCGTGGTGGTGGCAGCAAAAATATAAGATATCTCTTAAACAATGCATTATATGGATAAATGTTTCAAACAAAGGTTGTAGAAAATTACAGTTTTTACAACTTTTATTCCAATACATTTTTATATTTATCAAATATTAAACCGACCGATTTTTAGCAAAAACTAATCTGTTCTTGTGACCTTTATAAAAATGTTAAATATAAAATTTCGAGTTGACCTGATTAATAGTTTTTGAGTTAGAGCACCCACTAAAAGCTATCACATACACACACACACAGACATCATCGAGAAAATGGTCAAAACGTGTATTTTCGTTGAAACCTCGAAGTCGAAAGGAGTTGTGGCTATAATATTCCAAGAGGTTGATTAGCCAAAAATACACACACAGATTCCTTGCAAGCCTATATACGAATGAAATTTTCTATGAGCACGTTTAGCTCCTGTAAGAATAGGATATTATTTATTTCATATATTTAATAAATTAAAATGCGTCCATATTTTCACGTCACCAGTCTCTCTGTCCATCCATCTGTCGAGATTGATGCCTTTCTTTCTAAGGATAGTCTGAGCAAGGAAAATTAATTTCGGCGGAGATATCCCTTTAATGGAGATATCCGCAGTAATACATCATGGAATCCCGCAGAGGTAGACCCCGGAGCGACCAATTTTCCCTCGAAATCATTCATTGCTGCGAAATTACTGGGAAATAAAGAAAACGAAAGGCACGCCAGCCAACGTGTCTCGACAGGTTGATGAACTTAAGGGGGAAGAATATTACGACACATATCTTGGGTTCGATTCTTACTGATTATAGAAACTCAATTTCCGGACAATAGGGTTGACTGCCCGAAACCAAACGACGGGTTAACAGGAACATTATCGTCGAATCTCTATAAACCGACATAGAACACTAATTTTCGATAGCACGATAATGATGTTCTTTGGCGTTGCGATATGCACAACATGATGGTCTGTTATTTTTACTATACATTTTCTCATTCCCTTTCTCCACAGCTACAAAAAACCCATTAAGGAAATAACTTTATATCTATTTCTTAGCGCGTTTAAAAAAATGCGCTCATAGTTTCACGGTGGCGTCTGTCTGACCATATGTGCACTTGCATAAATTGAAATTCTGTCAAAATCATCAACGTTAGAGATCTGAAACTTGGAGTGTAGATTTCTGAACTACTGCTATTTCTTTTTCTTTAGATTTGAGTTATGAAAATATACAGAGTTGGATAGGGGCCCATTAAAAATCTTTTAAACGGCCGCCATTTTGCTACAAGACGGGAGATGAAACTTAAAAGAGTTTTTCCGGGTTTTGCTAGTTTATATGAACCAAATACCGTTTACCGCATTTCTTTACAAGCTACAATACTTGAGATAGAGTGCGTGACAAACAGAGGGACGGATATTCTACCACCAAAACCACCGAGGCAGAGGAATCTTCATGTTTTTCGGTCGAGGCATAATCAGCATTAGCATTGAGTAAATTTTTCCCTGAATAACCTTATTAGTTATTATTCCATTCCATACACCCACAACAACTAAGTTGAATTTTTATTTGGTTTACAAGTTCAACTGTGTTAAATAAAAATATATGGGCTAAACATTCGTTAATGTATGCATATTTTTAATTTTTGAACATGATAGAGTATTAGAAGGGAGGTTACTTTTCGCCCTCTTCCTTTTCCTTTCCACCAATTTGACATGAGGGATTCTTAATCTTCCCCCTGCCATCCTTTAGTCCATAGGTGGGGGTATCTTTTCTACATGGTGGGCCGCGTTGGTGGCGGCAAATCCTTCAGGGGGCCGCATTGAAAGTTGCCCATGCCTTGACGGGCCGAATTAGAGTTTATATCGAAAATTTCGTAAAGATTCTGACGTATCAATTAGGGGAAAATCAATTCTAAACTGTATTTTTAGGGTTAAAATTTCAATATTAAATGTTTCATTATCAAAATTTTATTTAAAAAACTTAGAATTTGTGTTAAATTTTACGGATCTCTTTTTCGACACTGCTTCGCGGGCCGCAAAAAACGCTCTCACGAGCCGCACGCGGCCCACGGGCCGTAGGCACCCCGCCCTTCCTTATTCGAATCCATCCTCCTCTCCCCTTCCCTAAATTCTCCCCGCCTCAAATCCCTTCCACCTACCAACTGAATCATAACGAAAGGATCTGCAATCTGGTGCTCTTTACCAGTCTTACCGTACACTTCTACTATACTAAAAATCGTCTTTTCTAGTACCAATAATTTGTTCGGCTTTTTCTTTCTAAATGCGGGAAAGGACATTTTCAATCACTTTGACGTCGATTTGATTTTATTTATGGTCATTCCTATTTTTGTAAAAGTACAGTGGTACTTGTTGGGTGTTCTAGAATGTAACTTCCTGCTCGCTACATTGAAAAGGTTGCGGACCCCTGCCTTAAAGCTTTCCTCCCAACTCCTGAAAGTCCTTATCGCCGCATAGGGCCTCATGAAATATTCAATAGTTTAAGGACTCACGGTGTGAAGTGGTCTCGGGTGACCTAGCGAGATCCTCTCGAAAACCAGTGGGCGTTGGCCTATGAATGATTTCCTTTACCTCGGCGTAACGTTTGACTATCGATCCTTTTAGCGAGTAGGAGAACGCTCGAAGCGTCGGAAGGATTTTAACCCATTTCTTCCCCTTCGCTCGCGGACGTGGAAGTCTATTCCGCAACGTCGGAGACGGAAGCTGCGAGCTCACGGATGTCGGAATGAAATGGGTTTGTTTTTCCCTCGGTGCGCGAAAGAAGAGGCGGGTTTTTGAAATGACGGAGCGGAGGAGCAGAAGGTAACCAAATGTATGCGATGCTTTTTTTGTTTTCGCGGAGGGATGATTTTCGAGGGCAGTTTTATTTTTGCTTATTTGCGCAGAAATTCGGTTACGCAGAGAATACTGGCTTATGTGAGTCAGACGCATAAAAGAGACTTGTTTGAAGCTGTGTTTTTGTATCCAGTAACACAGACGCATATTAATATTTAAGGAAATGAATGCATACCGAATAGAATCTCTATTGCACAAATTTAAAAAGATTTTTTCTTGAATTATTCCTATTTATTGACCTGAAGTTATGTAGCTTAGATTTCCTTCAGTTGTCTTCTAGTGTAGCTATGCGTTTGTGCTTACTAATGCGTGTTTCTCTGTGTGTTAAGTTTTTCAGCTAACACGTCGTTTCAATGGAATTATTTCATTAAATTTGAAAATTTTTATCTGCATTTTTATAGTGTATATATATATATATATATATATATATATATATATATATATATAACAACTTACGGAAAAGGAAAGGTAAAATGAATATATGGATGTCAACAAGGTGTTGGGATGAGGAAACCCAGTGAGCACTCACCAATCAGACGACTTCAGGTTGGCGAGGCCCCGGGGATGTCGAAGCGACACACGTAAAATAACACAAAAACACAGAAACATCACAAACGTAAAGCTTTCGGAACTAATCCTTCTTCAGCTACAGAGAGAGAACTGTGTTATTTTACGTGTGTCGCTTCGACATCCCCGGGGCCTCGCCAACCTGAAGTCGTCTGATTGGTGAGTGCTCACTGGGTTTCCTCATCCCAACACCTTGTTGACATCCATATATATATATATATCGAATGTTAATAAATCGAATTTAGTATGGGTCGAAGAATATAGCTTTGATGTTCGTATTCGTGCACGTTAAAATGAAGTTATCAACTACAGGTTTCGTCATATCCGGTTGTTTTTTGTCTTCTCTAGAGGTTTGAATCAACGGTCTTCGACTTTATGTGTACATGCTTTTCTCGTGGATTTAGGCATCCGTCCGTGATTATGGCCTAACGTAAAAGAAATCGATCGGCACAAAATAAATAGAAACTGTTTCGTTAATCTATCCTGCAAGAGTCGCAGTTTGGGCATATATCAGGTGTGTGTACATTAAAGGATTGCCATGACCCGATTTATGTTTCCTTCTCCAGAAGCAGAAATATTCTGCATGTACCGAGATAACAAGTGACGAGCGGAAAACTGCCAAGGAAGGGAGCGTATTAAAAAGAGTAATCCCACTCCAAGACTTTGAAGAGCCTGTATAAAGACGCCCTCGTGCGATACCTCGACGCAACTTGCTGCAGGAGAGCGACGTGACGTCTAATATAAGCATAGCTCGGTGCCATGATAAAGAGAAAAAGATAGGTATAGGCGCAACGAATCCCTGAGCCAATTTTCGCGCGAATGGAAAGAAACTGAATGTTAAACAAAAACTGACGGATGAAGAATATCGGATAGAGTGCGTCATGGAACGAATGCATTTGACAGCCTGAATCCATCCGCCGAGGGTAATATGGGATCTTTTCACTTCGTACGGGAACCGAGAATTTATCGCTCGAAAATAGAGTTTCAAAAATCCCTAGGAGAAAATTTCGCGATGCATTATTTCTGTAGGGAATCCTTCATAGAGTTTACGTATATGTATATTGCATGTGGGTGGGTGCGCGCGTGCATGCTTATTTTTACAGGATGAGTTTGCCTGATCAAGCTGGTTTAAGTTCGCATACCTGAAATTCGGTTACTCGCCATTCATTTCTGACGGTTTATTTGCTCATATATATTTACATGAATTTTTTGCCATATCAGCTAAGTTAGTTATTTTTTCTGATTATACGAAGTAACGGCTCAGTGACTTTCCGATTATCTTCAGCGTCGTGCGCTGAAATTTTCTCTGTAATGGTGTCGCAACACCTGAGTGATTTTTCAGTTTAGGATGACATCATAAATGTGCGGATTAAGGTGAAAAAAGAAGAATGAAGATTTCTGCAGTCCAGTGAAATTGGAACCATGTCGTTGCTCACTGACTGCCATTAAGCTCGGTTCATGCTAATACTAAAATGCATCGATCAGAATATATCCCTCTAGTTATCATATTCATCTTTGCCATCTGAGTAACAATTACAAATATCTATTCCTAATTGCCATTGAAACGAGATATATGTAAAGAAAATAAAGACATTTTCTCCAAAATATATACGCTGAAACGAAACGTAATTAACATTTCTGCTACAAAATTCAATACTTTTTGCATGAAATTTTAAAAAATCAGGTTGATAATTTTAACAAAAATAAATCCTTTATAAAAATTGCTGTGCGCAATCTCATTGAAGACCTTAAATAATCATTTGTGTGCAGAATCATAAATGATTTTACATAATCTCTTCACACATTTAGAATTCCTGAATACGATCATGAGAACAGTTTTAGGCGGTATGCCACGCAGATTTATATTTTAAAATCATATATATATATATATATATATATATATATATATATATATATATATATATATATATAATAAAATGATATAAAATTTATTTGGACAAGCAAAATCACTAAAAATTATCAAAAAGTTAGTTAAATAAACTATAAAATTCGACCTATAATAAAATCAAGGCAATCGAAAGATTGAACCTCAACAACAATTCTTGAAGTAATCCCGGAGATTGTACTTACAATTTTTCAAGTCTCAAAATAGTTATTATTATATATACTAGGGCATTTTAAGCCCGTTGGTTTAAGTTCGATCCCACCACCACCCTCGGACATCAAGTCCCGGTACGGAACTTAATACACAAAAATGTTAGAGCCTCTGTGAAGCTTTTGAAGTGGAAGTGCAATTCTTGTACCTTGATTACAGCATTTGTTATGCTTTTCCCTGTTAAAAAATAACGCTCTACAATATCTACATTCTTTATCCATTTTTCCTAAATACGAATCGTCTCATTGAATAGCCAATCCATTTCCTCTTGATGAGTTCAAATTTATGTTGTTTCTTCTGTTTTGGCTTCTTCATATATTTCCCCCTTTTCTCTTTCTTTATTTCTTCTTTGGTACCTGATTTCGTTTATGCTCTCTCTCGCTCTTTGCCATTGTTCATCTGTCCATTTTGATCTCACTCTTTCTCTTCTACGATGGTCTTCTTTATCTTCTTCTGTTTCTTGCTCTGACCTCCTTCTCATAAATTTTCTATAATATCTCCTTCTTTCTTCCATTTTATGAAATAACGGCCTTAACTTTAACTAAATTTATATTAACAAAACATTAACTAAAAATAAATTAACGCTGATAATAAAAAAATAACTTGTCGAAGTTGCAATTGGTATTCGTTTCCTGTCAATGATAATAATGATTGAAAGCGTTGTTATGTACACTAAACATAAATAAGATAATAAAAATAAAATATAATAATTGTCATATCTTATGTGGCTAGCCAATAAAATATGCAATAAGGAAACCTATTACGTAATTTAAGAAGGTTTTGATACTTTCTTAAGTTCTTACCAAATTAGTTTCGTCGTCAAAGTAAACAAAACCGAAAGAAAAGTCAATTACTATTGGTTGTTTGTTAATTTGTGTTCGAACTCCAGTGTTTCATGGGGATTTGTTTTGTTAAACGGCTTTTACTAAGAGAGTCAAATGCTCCTACCAAATTTCAATCTTCTATCTACTCGGAAAGTTTGTTAAAAATAAAATTATATTTCGTCATAAATAGTTCTCGAATATCCCGCTCTTTTAAGGCGGCGCCACAGTCGACAGTATATGATACTACACAGGCTCTTATTCATTAGATTAATAGGATCTCGAGTTCAACAATGGCATCGGTTGACAAGGGGACTTCTTGTTAAAAACGCAAAATTTAGCCGATACCTGGAATTTTAACGTTTAATTCGAGCGATTTCGATTCGAAGGCAAAAAAAGACGATAAGATGAAGAAACTACGTGTATTTTTCTTGAATACAGTTTAAATTCGAAGATCGTAGTCAATTTTGTCTAATTTAAATTCTCAAAAATAGAAAATCCTGTACGGCTAAAAATAGTTTTTTTTACGTGTTATCTAATGAGATATAGAAATTATCATCTGGAGTCGATCTCAGGTCTTTCTTGGTGATTTTGTTTTCGCCATTCCATTTGTATCTCAGAATTAAGGATTATTTCCAAATTTAAACCTTCTATTTATTCAGAAAGATTGTTATAACACACTAAAACTGTTATAAGAGTTTAAAACATTTCCTGACACTCGTTCTTTATATATATGGAATAGATATATATCTCTACTATAAATATTTTGAAGAATTTGTTTGTTTGTTCATTTATAACGCAACAACTACAGAACGTAGAAGCAAGATGAAGGTGCCATTTTAACCACAATAAAAAGTCAAGCAAAATGGTTGGATTTTTAAAGCGATTTGAATGGCCCTTTTCATTAAAAAAATGTTTTTCTCTTTTAATGTTTCCCATTTAAATAACATGGGAATGACCGTATTGTTAGATTAACAATCTACTTGACAACCGTTATAAACAGTACCTAATATTAACTAAATGAAATAATATATACCTAATATAAACTAAAATAGGAAAGAAAGAAACACTAAGGTTATTCAAAGAAGGGAAATCACCAAAAAACTATAAATCTGGCTTATTGTTTCGAAAGGTAGTTGGAAGTCAGTTTTAATGCGCAATTTTAAGCACTTTCGTTCTCTAAAAATTATTTATGTATTCTGCATATTCTCTAAACTTTATAGACAGCGAAATATGTTTTTCATTAATTTTAAAATTAATAACGTGAAAGATATCTCAGTAGGTACAATAAGAAAACTTCTATTACAGTTCTTTAATGTCGATGAAAATTTATAATCGTTAACTCTTCCACCCTTGAACATCTATATGCACATTTTTCTTTCCTTTCAACTGAACATTTGTATGCATCAATTAAGCTAATTGAACTTATTACATTAAAACAACACTTTCAATGTCGTATTAGCATACTTTTTATCGCCTAAATGGATTTCAAAATCCGGGAACTCATTTTGTTTCGTAGTTTTGACTTTAAAATATTCACGTGACAAATCAGACCCACAAAATCAGCCTTTGCATGGGATAACGTTTGGGTAAACTAAATTTGAATATATCTTAAAACGTGTTTCCACCGGTTGCATCCCTAGAGCTTGCAATTCCTGCCCAAGTTCTAAATGTTTTTAAGATTCATGACAATGATTCTTCCAATAGAACTTAATTTGAGCGAAATAACTATATTTTAAAAGTGATTACATCGATTGTTTATTATGATTATTTGATAAAAAAATAGTAGTCGCCAAATTTAGCGATAAAGGATGCAGGAAAAATTTATTTATTTCGGGAATAGATGGGAAGACAAGAAATATTGCATACCATTAAGCACTACAATAAAAATTAACCTGGTTTCGTTTATTGGTTTTATTCTCAAATCTCTCAATTTTTTTCGTTTTGATTGAAAAACACGAGTAACGCCGGATAATTTCAGCTAGTTAAATATATAAAGGAGAATGTTTGTAAGTTTGTTCGTTAATAACTTGGACACAATAAGAGTTATCGAATTCAAAAGTTTCATGGGCCATCCTACAGAATAAAGGAAGAACTTGTCTAGGTTTGCAGACCTTGGGTTCTCTTATACCTCACGCGGTCAAACCATAAGTACCATTTGTAATTTATAGTTTATTAATGGTAGAGAAAAATTGGAAAACAAATTAATAGAATATTATCAGGTTTTAAATACTAAAAGCAATGTCAAAATCTCTTTCTGAAATTATATTTTGCATTTATTTTTTAAATAAACGAATTTAATAAATGTTACTATTTATATGCTAATATGTATGGCTTAACTGTCCGTTGCTGAAGGGTATTCGAGCGTAAAAGAATATATTTCATTTGTTTACTCGTCTATGCTCAAGCCGAGTTAGGTTATACTCGTCTCCATGGCAACGATCCGATAAAATGCGATTTAAAACGCAAAAACGCTATGTTTTAGTAAAAATTCAAGAAAATACGATCAATTATCAAAATTTGGTAATAAGAATTACAATCTAAATTTATTCCTCTAACAACAGTACAAACCTCGTTCCAATATCACAATTTTAAGATATTTTAAAATATTAAAGAAAACACCTCTGCACGATGCATTTGAGACTTCCAATGTAAAACAAATAGGAAAAAACGCTCCTGGAATCGAGCCAGGGACTTCAATCTTCGCTAAATAAAATACAGCCCGGAGGTGGACCGTGGCAGCAAGAGCCTCATACCAAGTTTCATGAAAATCGGTCCATAGGGTCCATAGTAGGGGACACACATACATACATAAACGCAGACAGGACCATTTCATAAGGCTATGTTTCCTTTGGAAACCAGCCTAAATAGGGTATATCGGAGCTGGCGAACCTATGGCATGCGTGTTAAGGGTGGCATGCGGAACGATTTTGGTTGGCACTCCACAAAATGAAATAAGAAATCTAATAATACAGTGACATGGCAAGAGTGATCCCGGAAATCTAATAAATGTAAGTATTGAAACGATGCAAAAGAGAGGCTTCGTTTACAAGAGGTACCATCAGTTATATTATGATTTTTTCTCATATGCATCGTTGTAGAGATATTTTAAAAATTAATTATTTAGCTGCCACAACGACTATTGTAAACATTTTACGCTCCTTTTTATTTTATTAGTTGTTGGAGCTTCGGGGTTTTCAAGTGAATTTAGGTAGTTTTTGTGAAGAGAACTTTATATTCCTTTAATTTTTTATCCTTGAATAATGGCGGAATAGAGGAATAAAAAAAGAAAAATTTTCTGGTGAAGGCAACGAAAGGATTTTTAAGGATTGGTGGATTGAAAGGTATGGTGCAATTTAAAATAACGATAAAGAATTGTGTGTGTTTGTGCGGTGACGCCGAAATTACCTACATGCAGACGCGTGTGAAAATCTAATATCTTTAGAGAATGAAAAGAAAACATCTTGGCCCGAGAAGGAACCGTCCCAAAGGTGTCATCGGCCCACAGAGATTATGCTCTCTCTCTGTGTTCTGGCGGCCCAATCTCTCCCTGGAATCAGCACAGAATTTAGTGTCTGACATTTTTATTATATCGTTAACATCCGATAAGTATTTAACTGGAATTTGATAAACGGAGGTTGATGTCTCGGATCAGTCCGTTCATGTAATACGTCTTCTTCATTTCTTCATTCATGTCATTTATTAAATCGTTTTCACGTATAACGATTTTTCATGCTATACCTAATGTTTTTAGAGAGTATTACCTCCACTAAAGATAACATTATCCATTAATGGACCTTATTTTTTGTTAGCGTTTAATATTATTTGTAAAGTCTAGAAGATGTGGGATTCGCTCTAATAATTCGATAAAAACTATATTTCGTACTTTGTTTTCAATATATCATGTGAATGAAATAATATCAATTTCTTTCAGTGTGGGAAAAGACATACTATATGCTACATTGTAAGGATAGACCCAGATAACATTTTTTTATGATACTGGCACGCGAAGGGGCAAATTTTCTCTTATTAAGTTAATTTTGGCACGCGAGCTAGATAAGGTTCGCCAGGCATAAGAAATTAATTACGATGTTAGGACAATATGGTATCAATCCAAAAATTGTCAGTTGGGTGAGAGACTTCCTCTCGAATAGAGAACAAATAGTTGTCCTCGATGGGAAATATTCGTCCCCTGTTAAAGTTGCGTCGGCTGTTCCTCAGAGAAGTGTATTGTGACCTCTACTTTTCTTAACTTATGTGAATGATATCTGCTCGGTAGCTCTGAGTAAAATTAGACTTTTTCCGATGATACCTTTCTATATTAAGAAATAAAAAACCAGGACCATCAGCCGCTGCATGAAGACTTAGAGCCATTTCAACGTGGTGCAAAGAATGGCAAATAGAAATTAATTATACTAAATGTGCCGCAGTTACGTTCTGGAAAAGTAAGAGCAAAGCAGTAGGTTTTGAGTATAAAATGATGGAATAAATAATCAAGTAGCCGAGTGTGTAAAATATTTAGGAGTAACCATTTGTCGAGATCTTTCGTGGGACATGTACATTTGTCGAGTTATAGGCGCGGTCAACAATAAACTGGCTTTCATAGGTAGAATAGTACGGAACACTACAGAAAAAGTACGCAGAAAATGTTACTTATGACTGGTTAGACCACAAGTGGAATACGCCTAATGCATATGGGATCCGTACGAGAAGGGACATATAATTCAATTAGAAAGAGTTCAGCGCAGAGCAGCCAGATTCGTAAAACAAAAGTATGAACATAATGAAAGCGTCACCTCATTATTGAGGGATTTGAACTGGGTACCACTGGAGGATAGTAGATTGAACTCAAGGTTGCGGCTTCTGGAGAAATATAAATCGGAATGTCTAAAAGACGAGGTTGTAGGAATAATTGAAGCACCAACGTATATAGGTAGAAACGACCGTGACGATAAGATACGTGAGATCGATTGTAGGACGGAGCGTTATCTAGGCTCGTTCTTTTCGAGGACAATACGAGATCACAATAAAAATTTCAACCTGCGATAGACAATCTTTAGGTAGGTTTGGTGCATTGCACTCCCTGCCATCAACCAATTAGGTGAATTGCAGGGTAACATGTAGATGTAGATAGGTACATATGTAAAACTACCATTTTTTCTAGCTTAAAGCAGTGCAATTAGAATTTGTTCCTCATGAAAAACATCAAATTCGGAAATCACTTCCGGATAAATGAGGCTTTGCTGGAACTTCGGAGCGTATTGCGCGAATCCTAGCAAGGAGAACATCGGCGTGTGCTTTAGCACCGTTTCGAAAATCAGCGAAAGACCGGCTCCACTCTTTAAACACCAAAGGAATATATGAGGTTCCCTGCACTTGTGGGAAAGTGTATGTTGGGCAAACGAGTCGCTCAATTGAGTGCAGACTGAAGGAACATCGTAGAGCGTTAAACAACGAGCGGTGGAAGGAATCAGCGATTGCGGAACATTCAGCATTAGGGAGGGGCCACCAGATAAGAATGGAAGGCGCAAGGGTACTCGTGAGAAAAGATTTTTATTTTCCTCGTTTAATTCGTGAAGCGATAGAAATAGGCCCTACAACTTTGACAGAGATGACGGTTTGAATCGTGGAAACGATTGTTTCAACGGCTAGGAGGGAAGATGGTATGCGCTAATAGATTTGGTGAAAGGAATACTGATTCCACGAGTGAAGACGGGGAAAGGGGGAACTCTGCAGAGATCAATGGCTGAGGAGAAGGGGACTATCCACTTAACTATAAATACGTAGTCTAACCACAACAATTTCACATGCATCAGCTCTGAAGAGACCTTCAGCCCATAAAAGTTTTCTCCGATCAGGCTAATGTGACAAAGATAAAAACAGGTATGTAAAAATATTGCAGTGTTTGAGATGTTTGTCTTTTTAGGAATAAATACATTTTGAATTTGAATTTCACAACAATTTCACTTCTCCCTGAAGAAGCTACCTGCAACGGTCGCGAACGTCGATTACATCATGTTCCGGACGCAGCTGTCACCGAAAACCGCTATGAGCTTCGAACAACATCGCGAAAATCATCACAGTACTGAATAAATCAGCACGGTTGGTCACTTTATATGAAAGTAAACATTTTCTACTGTTATTGTCATTTTAACAAGTAAATATCTATGTATTTTTATAATTGTATTCGGTCTTTACGATTCCATTATTGGTTGCCCATGCTCCATATCAATTTGAAACCGCTACCAGGCACCGAACAAAACGTCCGCTCGATGAAATGTTGAATCTGTTCCATATAAAGGACAATTCACGACTTGATTTAATAGTTGTCGGAACATGTGCTTTAGAAACCTTTTAGGTGTTTCTTTTACGACGCTCGCAATGCGTGTCATTAACGGGGAGGAGAAGGAAGCGATGGCGCTGTTGCGCAATACTTTCTGCCGTTGCAAAATTCGCAAATGTACGTCTCGGGAAATATACAGCATGCTTACAAAACAGGCAAACAATTGCGTCGCAAATAACCTATCTTGCATACTCTGTTATAGCTTGCGGGGTGGCACTGAATTTTATTGACATCGCGAGGCAATGTGTCACGGAGAGCAAATCACAATTTTTCTCAAATGCCACGAGCGCCAATAAACACGTTGCAGCAGTATTTATACAGCCATTACTATTTATTCATCATAAGCTCTTTACCAGCACATTTTTTGAAAAGGGATGTTGAAACAGTAACGAAGACACATTCATACCCACAAAAAGACTCGATCCCCAGACATTAGCAATGGGACGGTAAACGCGCTCTCCGCCCCTCTACGAGGTGGAGGGAATCCACGAAAATAAATAATTTCCTAAAAATGTAGGTAAATATTTATATTCTCCTTGGAAACCGAAAAAGATCCTCCTCTAATAAACGCATAGATGTAATTAGTGATTAGTTATCGTCCAGTTTTGACAGTTCGTCGAACAATACAATAATAAAAAAGGCGTTGAGATTTTTATATCCCTTTAACCAATAATTTGGTATATTAAAAATATTATCGAGAGGCAGATGTCATTTAAACCTATACCTGAAATATTTATTCACTTAAAAACTTTTGCGGTAATTTATTCTGCAAAAAAACTGGATCGTTGAGCATCAACTTATTCGTGGTAATAAAAAGGATTCTCAAGAGCTGAAAGAAATAAATATCGATTCCATTGCACGCTAATTGAGGAGACTGGAATTTTCAGCGCTTCGGCAGAACGGGAAATAGGAAATAATGGAACTCACGTCCTACTTCTATTAATAAAAGTAATTGGTTAATTAATTAGCTTCGGCTCTCTGGGGAGTCCTCGAAAGTTTTTAAATCATTCGAGAAATAAAAGAAAAACTCCGGAATGTTATTTGTGGGACTCTTCCAATTTATTTACAGCGAGTATCGAGGGAAAAATACGAGTCTCCCATTTTCACCATGGTTTAATTCTTTCACATTTTCTCCTCCAACTACGCGCAGACGTGATTAAAAGTTATTTTTTATAATGCACTCTGGATATAATTATCGGCGAAATTGAAGAAAAATCAATAGGAGCGATTCGATAATTAAATCCATGAGAGATTCAAATTTTATATTCAAACGGAAATAGCACGCTTTAGAAAAAAAGACAAATATTCAGCTATCCGTACAAGTTTATAATTCGCGGAAATTTTGACGAAATGTACTAAAAACAGGCAATAGAAGAGAGACCGGCGTAAAAATGCGCGGTTCAGCAGGGGCAATAAAATACCAAATGGTTATCTTCTGCAGTATCATTTTTGAGTATATGAGACATTACAGAAGCTCGTAAATAGTTGCTACCAAGGAGTTATGGAACCTAAGGAGTTATGGCGTCCACAATACTGATACAGGCGACTTCCCTAACCATAAAAATGGTGCATGGCTAGAGAGGTCACGTGTGTCTTGAGTTTGATGCACAACCATAACATGGGCTCAACTTCTCGTGTTTTGGACCTTGGTCTTTTTTCTCCCCAGTAGTGACGCAATTAGGACATTGTGCAGCTCCCTATCCTCTCGGCCGAAATTACACCATAGTTTTCTCTCTAAAATTCCACGGAAGGGCGTAATAAGGTAGATTTCGAATGAAAAATTTGTATGGACACTTTCAGACTCAATATTCCTTTTAGCGTTTTTTTCAAGTATATCCGCTTATGCGTTCAATTTGTCCGTCTGAAGCGCTAACTCCTCCTAAATGAAAGCAGCTAGACACTTAGTTTTTTCGCCAATCGATTCAGTATTCTGTCCCATTGGGCACGATTGCACGGTTTATCCGGATGCTTGTCTGTCTAAGATCCAATAATCTTTCAGAAACATTATACAGAACTTGTTACTTCCATTCATAACCTCTGACTGAGATTTTATGCATTATGGCAGCTTTTTCACAATATATATATATATATATATATATATATATGGTGGCAGCGCGATTTAAGGAGAGGTCTGATATAAAAACTTTAATGAGAAAAAAAAATTGTTTTTATAAGAGGCGCATTTTGGAGACTATCCATTATATGGACCTGACTTGAAATTTAAAAATTGTTATACAATTGTTCAAAACAACTATCTACCACTCAAAATATTCCAAAATTACTGCATAAAATAAAAAATTGTTTCTTTTTTTGTCGGCCCAAAAATCAATGTCCTGAAAAGGCTCATTAAAAATATATATTCCTTAAACATCACATCACTTCTTAGACAAGAAAAATAAGAGAATAACGATTTCGGCTCGCCGCGTGTATACCGTCCAGATTTTTTCCACGTCACAAGATTTATTGCGCGAATAGGATATCTCGGCTTCATTAGACTTGGACGTCAAGTTCGCCACCGAAAGGCGTAATCTTCGATAGAAAAGAGTCCTTCGAAAAAGGGCGCCATGTACGAGAACGTTCAGCGGCGGTGGTAGAGTGGAATAATGGGTGACCCAGAATCCGGGATAGAACCAGTGCATTGTGGGTCAGAGGTCGCTCAAGGCTCCGTCCTATTTTACGTCGGTAGTCATGGAAACGGGGAGATCCTCCCTTCCCCCTCTCTCTCACATCTGCTCCGCATTCCCACTTACGGAGAAGGGAAAATGGCTTTTCCCCAGGAAGAGGAATTATTTTCGCCCTGGAATGAGGGATTTTTATTTCTCTTTGGGACGTGTGATGGGGTCGCCGAGGTTCTTATATTCCATTATCCCCAAAAGTAGGATGAAGTTATTATAAAAAGGGTCGGAAATGAAACTCATCCCTCATGGGAATATTCTCATCTATTTTATTAGATGAGAAAATGAAATTGCCCTCCCCTAAACGAGCAGTGCTAAAACGTATTTTTTAAAGAAAATATGTATTATAATTTAACCAGTATATTTTAGTTATCGAAATTATGCAATCGCAAACAACTTACCAAATTGAAAAGGAACGCGATAAATATTTAATCAAAATATCGTTTAAAAAATTTCTATTTTATTAAAAGTCAATCCTCTATAAAATAATGAATATGAATAGCTGGAAAAATATAATACATTTGGTTGATAATTGTCTGGAACCTATTCAATCAAAAATAATTTACGAAAATTTTGAAGAATTAGATGTACACGGAGGAGGAGACAGACGAACGAACGCATTAAAAGTTTAAGTAAGTGTTTCTAGAGTATGAGTTATAAATTGAATGCCAACTAAAAAATAACTCATTCCTGCAAAAAAACGAAACGATTAAGTTTGAAATTATTCCTTCGGCAATTGAAAATGATTGACTTTTCACTAAAGTTATTTGGCCTTTGGACCACAAATACGGAGGTATGCTAAATACGATTTCGGTTAAGTCTAAACCCTAATACCAAATCACTTTGAAATCCTTTTCAAAAACAGGTCTGTCTAGTGTCTGTCTAAATGATCTAAGTAATTAATCTAATTTCTGCCTTGAAGATAAAACATATATTCCACATATGTACATTTTTATACCCTATATCGAGTGAGAGGCGTTAAATGGAAGAAAATGTAGCATTAATTTTCATTGATTTGGAAATTGAACGTGATGAAGTAACCAGCCATCGTTTAAGGCAGTGCTTCTAAAACTGTTGACCGAGGCCCCCCAGGGAGCTGTGGAGCTTCAGTTAGGGGGCCGCGATATTATTTTAACATTTTCTTGTCATTATTAATACATTTTAAAAAACTTCTTACAAAAAATTAACAACGAATATCAAATTCTTTTAACAAAAAGAGCATTATTATTGCAGTACTGACTTATTTCATTCAATTACATATCGCTGTCACCAATGATGAGTATAAAATTAGACCCTTTTGGAACATTTAAAATTTCTCTGCAATATTACACCAAACCGAGCGTATCAGTGCAACATGGCAACTATGTAGATATATCTTTTAATGTTTGGTTCGTTGCGCGGGCTGTTGTTGTTGCGCAGAGAGCTAGTTTGTAACTTCCACAGAAACAGTTGCCGATCAAGTTCACACATGTTCAATACGCAAAATTTGATCTCCCAGTTCAGTTATAATTGTAAGTTAATATGATTTATACATTTGTATGTAAAATTCCATTTAAAATGAAATATATTACCTATTTTAAAATAATGTTAATTATTTGTAGTACCTATTTGGATGGAGTAATTTTTAACCCATAAAAATGGATAAATGTATAATAAGAACACCTGTGGAACGAAAACAAGAGAAAATAGTGAAG
Organism: Tanypteryx hageni; assembly: GCA_028673005.1. Taxonomy (NCBI): domain Eukaryota; kingdom Metazoa; phylum Arthropoda; class Insecta; order Odonata; family Petaluridae; genus Tanypteryx; species Tanypteryx hageni. The sequence continues at coordinate 52,074,601 of CM054115.1, read as the reverse complement.
AAATAAAAGTTTCAGATGTAGTGCTACCAACACCAGTTCCAACTTCACTTCACGTCATCATCAACATTATCACTTGTTGCTAAAAAAAGAACAATTGTACCAAAAGAAAATGTACGACATGAAAAAATTCGAAAATATGATCCTGCATACATAAAATATGGTTTTATATCCTCAATATGTAATAATGAAGAGAGGCCAATGGGTGTAATCTGTTTGAACCAATTGTCAAATGAAAATATGAGGCCGGGAAAATTGATTCGGCATCTAAATACCATGCACAGTGAATACAAAAATAAGGCACTAGACTTCTTTAAAAGGAAAGCAACAGATTTACAACGACAAAACCAATTACTCACAAAACAGACCAAATTGAATGATAAATTACTGAAGGCATCATTTGAGGTGGCTTTATTAATTGCAAAAAACAAAAAAACCTTACACAATTGGAGAGGATCTTGTATTACCAGCAGCAATAAAAATTTGTGAATTGTGTATGGCGATAACATTGCTGAGACTTTAGGGTCGATCCCTGTTTCAAATGATACGATTAAAAGAAGAATAGATTGTATTGGGGACAATATCAAGTCTAAACTGATATCTCGTATCAAACAGAGTAACACATTTGCAATTCAACTTGATGAATCTACAGACGTTACAAACTATGCTCAGTTAATGGTTTTTGTGAGATACCAATACAATTCCAAATTCATGAGGACTTACTCTTTTGCCAGACTCTTGCCGGGACAACAAAAGGAATAGATATATTTTAAAAAGTACATGAATTCTTTTCAGAGAATGAACTTGAATGGCCAAAATGCGTAGGTTTATGCACAGATGGTGCAGCAGCCATGACTGGAAGACTTTTGGGATTCATTGCAGAAGTAAAAAAATTATGTCCAAATGCGAAATATGTTCATTGCATTATACACAGAGAACATTTAGATTTCGAAAAATTGGTTGTGAACTCAATAAAGTGTTGAGTGCATTTATAACTATAGTTAATTTTGTTAAAAGCCGAACTGTCAATTCGTGGCTATTTAATACTTAATGCAAAGAGATGGGGTCTGTTCATGAAACTTGACTATATCACACCGAAGTAAGATGGCTTTCTTGTGGAAAAGTATTGAAAAGAATTGTAGAACTCAGTGACGAACTTCGAATCTTTCTTCATGATAAGAAAACAGATCTAGCTCCTCATTTTAGCGATCAAAAGTGGATGTGTTTTCTTTCATATTTGGCAGATTTCTTCGAGAAAGTAAATGAACTCAATCTTTTTCTTCAAGGGAAATGTAATAACATTTTGATCCTGAATAGCAAACTTCAGGCTTTTCAACAGAAGCTCTTGTCATGGTCAAAAGGTTTTGAGCGAGAATGCACTGATATGTTTACATGCCTTAATGATTTTCTTACAGAAAATAACATCAATCAAGAACGTTATATGTGATCACATCCTTGCCAAATCACAATTTTTTTTCAAAATATTTTCCTAATTTAAATGAGGACAAAGAATACGATTGGATAAGAACACCATTTGCTTCTTCTTTAAAATATGATCATATTACGTGGGTGGCTCAAGGAGAATGGATTGAAATAAGATCAGATTCAGATTGGAAGGTGGCACACGTTGAGCCCATCCATAAGGTTGGCGACAGAGAGAACCCCGAAAATTATAGGCCGATATCCTTAACTTCATTATCGTGCAAGATACTTGAGCACATGGTCTTTAGCTCTGTAATGCGCTATTTAGATAGTCATTCATTGCTTAGCGGATGCCTACACGGATTCCGGAGAGGTAGATCATGCGAAACGCAGCTCGGCCTGTTCGTGGACGATTTGTTGCGATGCGGAGAGAAAAATACTCAGGTCGATGCCATATTCATTGATTTTAGGAAGGCGTTCGATAAAGTATCTCATAGGAAATTAATTGCGAAGTTAGGACAATGTGGTATCAATCCGAAAGTTGTCGGTTGGGTGAGAGACTTCCTCTCGAATAGGGAACAGATAGTTGTCATCGATGGAAAATACTCGTCCCCCGTTAAAGTTGCTTCGGGTGTTCCTCAGGGAAGTGTATTGGGCCCTCTGCTCTTCTTAATCTATGTAAATGATATCTGCTCGGTTGTTCGTACTAAAATTAGGGTTTTCGCCGATGACACCGTTCTATATAAAGAAATAAAAAAACAGGAGGACCATCAGTCGCTGCGTGAAGACTTAAGAGCCATTTCAGCGCGGTGCAAAGAATGGCAAATCGAAATTAATTATACTAAATGTGCCGCAGTCACGTTTTGGAAAAGTAAGAACAAAGATTTAGATTTCGAATATAAAATGGATGAAATGAGCATTCGACGAGCTATGTAAAATATTTAGGAGTAACCATTTGCCGAGATCTTTCGTGGGACATGCACATTCGTCGAGTTATAGGCGCATCCAACAAGAAACTGGCATTCATAGGTAGAATAGTACGGAACACTACAGAGAAAGTATGTGAAACATGCTACTTATCACTGGTAAGACCGCAAGTGGAATACGCAGCGAGCATATGGGATCCGTACGAGAAGGGACACATAATTCAACTAGAAAGAGTACAGCGCAGAGCAGCCAGATTTGTAAAACAAAAGTACGAACATAAGGAAAGCGTCACCTCTTTATTGAGCGATTTGAATTGGATATCACTGGAGGACCGTAGATTGGACTCAAGGTTGAAACTTCTGGAGAAATATAGGTCGGAATGTCTAAAAGAGGAGGTAGTGGGAATAATTGTGGCACCAACGTACATAGGTATAAATGATCGAGACGATAAAATACGTGAGATCGATTGTAGAACGGAGCGTTATCTAGGCTCGTTCTTTCCGAGGACAATACGAGATCACAATAGGAAATTTCGAATTGCGTTAGACAATCTTTAGGTAGGATTTGGTGCATTGCACCCCCTGCCACCCAACTACTTGGTGAATTGCAGGGTAACTTGTAGATGTAGATGTAGATCCCTTGAAACAGAATTCAATGAACGAGAACTAGCAGATTTTTGGATAAGACGACAGCAAGAATATCCCTCAATCGCAAAAGCTGCCTTAAATATCATAGTCCCCTTCGCTTCAACATATCTGTGCGAAACTGCATTTTCATCGCTTTCGGTAATTAAAAACAAGCACAGATCATGCCTATCGACACAAGCTTTGGAGGAAAATCTGAAAATAGCAATTTCAAATATTACAGCCGATATTGAATTATTGTGTCAAAATATGCGATCACATCCATCTCATTAGCTAGTACATAATTTGGAAAGGTAGTAATACATTTTAAGTTTGCATTAATTATTTTTATTGTATTTTTCCACGTAAAGAATTTAGATTTTTCTAAATATAGTAGAAAATGTATATGTAATAAACTTTATCAAAAATATTTGTTAATTCATTTATTTTTTTCATATTTTTTCCAATAAAAAATATTATTATTTAGTACAAAATTTTTATTATTGGGTCAGGGGAGTCTTGACATTTTTAAATCGAATTTGGAGGGCCCTGGAGTCAATACATTTGAGAAGCACTGGTTTAAAGGACGGCTAGTGAATATGCGTAATTTTTTACAACACTGCATTTAAGATATACGTATGAAATTACAAGTCTAGTTATTTATCGTATACATGAAAATAATATTTTGAATTAAACTCTCCATCAATGCAGAAAGACCAATGTTATGCACGCTGAGAAAACAATTCCAATTTCTTAAAAATTCCTGAATATGATGTATCACATCGAAACTCGAGTCGTAATTTTATAATATCCTGTAATAATTTTTTAAAAATCTCGTCGGATATAATTTTTCAATGAAAGTGCTTGCAGGAAGTTGGCTTCTTCCGATTTGTCATCCATCTGTATCGCATTCTCTAAAACATTGTTTTGTTTTATCTCTCTGCCCGTGGTGTTTGGGGCGATTACCCACCACGGAGACAGATTATACCGGTTAGTAGAATGATACAAAAAGGTGGAGCTTAAAAAAAAAACACTGAAACGTGGGAAGACGCCTCGTGCAGAGTAACAATAGGAAATTGTACCCAATTATCCTCCACTCTTCATGATATTCTCATTAAGTTGTTGTGGATATTAGTCGTATGTTTCTACACATGTAAGACATCCATTAGCGTGGATTCGTTCTCACTAATTGGTGGTGGTGGCCGGAGTGATTAGAGCGTTGGTTTTCCACGCAGCGGTCCCAGGTTCAAATCCGGCGGAGGTCGGATTTTTCAACCTGGGCTCGTCTCATCCCCTACTTGTGTGATTTGAAGAGACCGAGCCAATCAGCGTTCCGTCCTTCGGAGGGGACGTTAAGCAGTTGGCCCCTTCGTGCTCTTCGTAAAGAGTGTGCGTATTTTTGGCTAATCAACCCGTTGGGTTATTATAGCCATAACTCCTTCCACAACGGCATTAGCCTACTCTTAACGAAGAATACCAAGGGGACCAACGGCTTAACGCCCCTTCCGAAGGACGGAACCAGGCGAAACTCTGAATTTGCGCGGTCTCCTCAAACCACACAAACAGGGGGCCAGGCGATCTTGGAAAAAAATCCTACTTGCGCAGGATTGGTACCCGCTGCCTTTTCGTACAGCAGGCGAGTAGCAGCCAGCGTCCTAACCACTACACCACCGCTCTTCGTAAAGAGTAGGGGAATGCCACCACCGGGTTTCCCTCCTCTCCTGTGTGTGTCTGGTGTGTAGGGAGTTATGGCTATAATAATTCAAGAGGTTGATTAGTCAGAAATACACACAAACAAACATTCCTTCTCACGTATGTGGGTGAGCTTGCGAGGAGCACATAGCCATCCTATAACAAGGGTTCTTATAACACCGTTTCACTGCAACACGGTTTTTAAATATCAAAAGTTCAAACAACGCGGATTATGGTTCGCATTCTAGATTGCTGTGGAAGGATGAGACGTGTTGAAGGGCCCGAGTGTTTAGTTAATAACCTTATAAAATCAGACAACAACACTCAATTCACGAGAAAACTAAAAAGGAGGGATACTGTTGTATTTAGATATTTCTATAACGTGAACGAATCAAGCATAAAAATAATAAAAGAAGAACAACAAAAACATTAAAACATCTATAGCTCAGTCTCACTGAATAGGTGTGGAACGCAGTTCCCCTTTCACTAAGTAGGGTTAGGTTCAAATAATATGGATTAACATTACGTGGCGCTTTTACAGAACGCATCCTCCATTTTATACGATGGCCTGGAGTATAAACACTATATTCCAGGGTTGTGTTTTTACCAGTTTAAGTTGCATTCATGATAACGATTCATGTCAATTATTTTCATTTCCAATACATGCGAATAAAATTTTACAGCTAGGCTTAAACAGTTTATAAAAAAATTCCTTCTATAGCAACCCTGAACCTAGAGCTTTACAATACTTGTTTGCATTGAATTATTTTCATTTCCAATACATGCGAATAAAATTTTACAGCTAGGCTTAAACAGTTTATAAAAAAATTCCTTCTATAGCAACCCTGAACCTAGAGCTTTACAATACTTGTTTGCATTTATATTTTTTGTAAAAATTGCGCAATGCCCATTGATATCGGTATTTCTGAGTTATATACATATGGTATATCATTATATATAGACGTTTCTTACAGAGGAGGATATAAAATCTAACATATATATATATATAGGAGGATACTAATGCTTAGGCACTTCCAGATGAGCTGGCGATTCGAAATTTTTTTCTTAGGTAGACTTTGTTGCAAAACCGAAAATTAATGTTTTTTATGTTGAGATGATATGCTTGCATTCTGCAAGCACCAACTACTAGTATCATTATATATTGACGTTCCTTACAGAGGAGGATATAACATACATACTGCATACTGCAAGCATCTCACCTTGAAAAAACATTAATTTTTCAGAGAGATATTTCATCATGGGAAATATTTTTTAAATCAAAATATTTCCCCTCAGGACCGATTTTCGTTTTTTCCTTATGGAACAATAATGGAGTAAAATAATCGGTAATTTTTGCAATTTTCGGAATATTATACCTTTTCCAAATTGGGTTAATGATGCCAAACATTTCTTCAAAATTTTAAATTTGTAGCTCATTTATAAGTGCAATAACATTTATCTAATTGTTTAAATTTTAATAATTTTTAACGGCCGCAATAAAAATTTCATGGATACATTGAAATGTTTATTCGTTTAAATAGACAAAACTCTAAATAATTTAAAAATTTCAGCTCTCTAACTTGCCCCGTAGTATCTAAACATTTACCTATTTTTTAATTTTAAGAATTTTTAACTGCCAAACAAATTAAAATATCAAAATTTCTATAATCCCAATTTCTATTTTTTACAAATCCTACCTCTAAAAAAATTTCAGCTCCGTTGCATATTCGGAAATACATAAACCTTGAAAATTTGTTTAAACAATTGCGAATTTTTAGCGGCCGTATTGTTGCACTTCTTCAGGACTTTCGTTTTTTTAGTCGGTTTTGCACAAAATCCTACCTAAGAAAAAAATCGAATCTCCAGCTCATCTGGAAGTGCCTAAATATTAGTATCCTCCTATATGTTATCATTATATATCGACGTTTCTTACAGAGGAAAAGGATATAACATACATATAGGAGGATAAAAATGTTTAGGCACTTCCAGATGAGCTGGAGATTAGAAATTTTTTTCTTAGGTAGAATTTTGTGCAAAACGGACTAGAAAAAACGAAAATCCTGAAGAAGTGCAACAATACGGCCGCTAAAAATTCGCAATTGTTTAAACAAATTTTGAAGGATTATGTATTTCCAAATGTGCTACGGAGCTGAAATTATTTCTAGAGGAAGAATTTGTAAAATAACGAAATAGGGATTGTAGAAATTTTGATATGCAAGTTAAAAATTATTTAAATTTAAACAATTAGATAATTGTTATTTCACTTCTAAATGTGCTACAATTTTAAAATTTGGGATAAATGTGAAAAACGTATAATTCATAAAATTGCAAAAATTAGCAATTGTTTTACTCCATTATGATATTCTCTTCGAGGACATCTGTTGGGGCAGTTTGATACTAACTTGGTTAGTTCCCGTCCCACCAAGGGAAACATCCGTGTTCAGAAACGAGAGAAAATGTTCTGCTACGATAGTTCAGAGGTAGAATATCCGCCCGGCAAGTGGAAGACCCGGGTTCAATTCCCGGTCATAGCAGACTTTTTTCTCGTTTCAAAAATTGTTCCATCTTTCACAGCTTATGCCTGTCTGCATAGGATCTTCGGATCATATCATTCCATCAATTTCATGTTTGGCAATCTCACCATTTGAGAGGTAGGAGTTTCTTTCGATATTCTCTTCGAGGACATCTGTTGGGGCAGTTTGATACTAACTTGGTTAGTTCCCGTCCCACCAAGGGAAACATCCGTGTTCAGAAACGAGAGAAAATGTTCTGCTACGATAGTTCAGAGGTAGAATATCCGCCCGGCAAGTGGAAGACCCGGGTTCAATTCCCGGTCATAGCAGACTTTTTTCTCGTTTCAAAAATTGTTCCATCTTTCACAGCTTATGCCTGTCTGCATAGGATCTTCGGATCATATCATTCCATCAATTTCATGTTTGGCAATCTCACCATTTGAGAGGTAGGAGTTTCTTTCGATATTCTCTTCGAGGACATCTGTTGGGGCAGTTTGATACTAACTTGGTTAGTTCCCGTCCCACCAAGGGAAACATCCGTGTTCAGAAACGAGAGAAAATGTTCTGCTACGATAGTTCAGAGGTAGAATATCCGCCCGGCAAGTGGAAGACCCGGGTTCAATTCCCGGTCATAGCAGACTTTTTTCTCGTTTCAAAAATTGTTCCATCTTTCACAGCTTATGCCTGTCTGCATAGGATCTTCGGATCATATCATTCCATCAATTTCATTCTTACGTTTGCCACTGAGTTCTCTACTTCTGTCTACCATTCTCTCATCTGTAAAAAGATTAAATAGAGAGACCCCCCACATCACTCAACAGCTGGTAGGTAGACACTTTTGCAAATTTTTACGCCAATGTAAGCTGAAAGGTTATAATTTTATTATAAAGTTTATTCATATTAAAGTATTAGCCATATAAAAGTTGGTTATAAAAATTCATTTTTATACCTTTACTTGTTTTTCCTTCCGATTCGAAGGTTCATCGAGAGAACTTCGGCAAGGTCGCGTAGGACAGCTCAACTTCGTAAATAATCGATCAACACTTGGCGAATAAGAATGATCGTTTTCATGTATATGCGACAGACACGGGCGCGTTCCTCAATCTTGGCTGAGTGCATGATTGGCGTGGGAGAGGAACGGGAGAGAGAGGTGAGGGAGAGTGGGAGTTTTCCCTCAGTTCTGCATCCCACAGGCAAAAAGCACCATATGGAGTCAAACGCAAAGAGAGTAGCTATTGGTCTTCGCGAGCATAGTCACATGGCCGCGATCTTAGAGATTGTGCCTCGTCTATGAAATCTTTGCGAAAGAGACAATGCTTCACGATCGCCGTAGTAATCATCTGGAGTAAATATACTTTTGTTGCAGCGCGGTTTTCTCCTAGGAGTGTCAATAATAGGATATGCAAAGTGTATCTGGAAAAGAAATTTAAAAAAATAAATTATTGATTGGGTCGTCGTGTAATTTACAGGAGCATCGACGGTTGGGTAATTAATAGCTATAAGAAGATAAAATTGACCGCCTTTTAAAACCTTAACAATATCTACGTCAGCCTGATTCACGATAATAAATGCTAAAAATTACACGATATCTGAAAAAACCCATCGCCAAAATTAGAATAGAAACAAAGATTTTTATTTTATGAAGTTAATTAAATTAATTATTATTGATACCTTAGCGTTTAACAGGAGATTATCGAGCTCGTCTTATGGCTAAAAATGTTCAAGAAGAAGCATTTAAAAAATACTTGTTTCAGGTATCTCCAATACCCCCAACAAGGTTATAAAAAAACCTTGTTGTGGCTATCGGAGATACCTGAGATAAGTATTTTTAAATGCTTGTTCTTGAACTGCCTTAGCTTGTCTACTTACTTTATATGTGTATTTAATAAATAAATGTGCGAATTCTACTTAATAAAATAATATTGGCAAATCCTATTACCATAAAAAAGGGTGAGTGCATATACGCGCACATTAACTAACCTTATATCAAATCTATGGCCATCGACGAATATACAAGTCATATCGAGTTATCAATCAATGAATTACAGTGTACGGCTACCTTTTTGTTGAAATACTCGAATGGTAGTTCGTTTCAAAAATACAGGGTAATCTATACCATGCATAGTGCTAATCAGATAATACAGTGAAGGAGAAGGTGTTTATATAAACAGAAGAAATTTTTTAAATTAAAAGGCGCTTCTCTCACAAAAATAATTGCCCAAACGCCAATTAAAATGGCGACATTCAGCTGTAATGCTGTATTCCATTTCTTATTCTCTATTGGCAGAAAAATCAATATATGAATACAAGGCCGAAACGCGAATTACATTATAAAAACAAAAACGGAATTTTTATTACAAACAAAAGGGACTCTTTGGAATGATCAATAATCAATACTTTATTATCCATCCGTCCTTTTGAGGATAATAATAAAAAGACGAAACTCGATTTCCAAGAGGAATGACGAAACGAATAAAATTCGGAATTTACCGTAAACTTTCCATTATCGTTTTTCACTCTATCACGAAATGACTTTGCAATAATAAAGTGATAAGACTTTGAATATTCCAAATCCGTCTCTTTTTTAAATGAGAGCATTTACCTTTCGATCACAAAGGATCAATTTTTTCCAAAGAATTTTCAACAAAGAAGTTCCGTTGGACTTCACATGCCGGCAATTTCTTCAAAAGATTTTAAAAACAAAAATACCCAACGCAAGGGTCTTTCTATAGAAGATAATATTCCATTCGCCGGAAATTCGAAATCAATTAAGCGATAATTTCAATCAGCAAAGAAGATGATCGATTTCCATAGAACTCACCTATTGTGGCATTTTTTTATTTTTTTCTGCCCACGGTAACAGAATGGCTAAACGATTAATAAATTTATTTCAAACATAAAATGAGAGAATACTATCCACTTTGGCGAAGTGAATAAAAACAGGATCCAGAAAATATTTTCTTTTGAACTCATTACATTTTTCCATGTTTCGACGATATTATTATTCTCCTGTCTTTCTGTCTCTTACACCACTCGTTCTCCTCTTTTCCTCTCTCAGACAGCCTTTATCGCCTCTTGTTAGATGAATCAACTAATGGGTGACAATGAGTTGGAGTGCATTAAAAGGAAGATATACATTCCAATAAAACAAGCTTGTCTAGAAATGAAATTTTTTGGCCACTGCGTTTTGCTAGTTTTACACTTACGGGCGTGAAACTAGCATTGTGAAGGCTAGAACAATTCACCACCTACATAAAACGCTTAAATGTTTGGAGAGATGCATACTGGAGGAAACTGGAAAAGACGGCAAAAGGCGCGCCAAAAAATAGGCTTAATTAAAAGAATTAGGATACTATAAATGGCAGTAGACAGGTAAATTGAGAGGACAAACGACCAGCTTCGGACGTTTGCGGAGAACGAATGGAATCAATGGTTCATCCGTAGATGGGATCCATATCAGAGGGGACTCATAAAGGTTTTAGAAAAAATACAGCGGCGAGCAGCTAGATTCGTGAAAAAGAATTACGATAAAAAACAGAGCGTTACGTTACTCATTGATGAGTTGAGTTGGCCATCGTTGAAAGATCGTAGATTACAGGCGAGACTTAAACTTCTAGATAAATATAGGTCGGAGATATTCGTAAATGAAATGAAGGATATTATTCGACAACCAACGTATATCGGACGGAGGGATAATGACGACAAGATTCGCGAAATAGATAATAGGACGGAGAGGTATAAGGAGTCCTTTTTCCCTAGGACAATACGTGACCACAATAGATAACTGTGAATAATAATTAGTTAGGAACTTGGTGCGCGGCACCCCCTGCCATCCACCGTCAAGGTGACTTGCAGGGTAATATGTAGATGTAGATAAAAAAAGGAGATAGAAAGACAGATGAGAAATCTATATCGTGAAACTGTTAGGAGACAGGCAGTTACAGATAAAAATGGCAGAATGTGGAGGAGGCATTACTCTGGTAATGGCTAGAGAAGAGTAAACGTTAATACAATGCAACAATACAATCAGATAGCGAATTTGTTCTCTTCTTTGCTTTGCATCGAAATTGCTAAGCTCTGCCATAGAATATATTCAACCCTTCAATGTGCGATGACTCGTTCAACCAAATATTCATAGGAATAAATCATGTAAAATGCGTAGGAAATCCATTGAAATGCTTTTATCTCAGTTGCATGTAATTGCAAGAAATGCGCGAATAAAAAAGAATGAGCAATTTTTTATGACTTGTAAATTACCGAAAGAAGTTCGCCAACAAGAGGGGGCGTAGTAGGGATTTTAAGTGTCCCCTTATCGAAAGATTACTCAGATAATGTAACCCTCTTCATTTAGGGACCGTTTAGAAAGCTACATTTGTGTCCATATTAACCGTTTAATATACGCGCGTAACTTGATTACAGTTCCCTAATTTGCTGTGTGTTTATTTGTTTATTAGAACGAAAATATTTTTGGAATAAGTCGTAATCCGAGGTCAGAGCTGGTTAATATTAGACATGGTAGGTTTCGCAATTGATGGCGTCTCCGACCCGAGAGCGTCTGGAGTTTCCAGTGGAGCTATTACGTTACGCCCACGAACATCCGGCGGTGTTTTTTCAGCCGAGATCCAAACACATCTCCTCTTCCTCGCAGCAGATGTTCTATTCCTCGCGATGCCAACGGACAGACGTTTGAAATCGGACGTGGGCTCTTACGCGGTCTCCTTGGATACACCTCCAATTAGGAACAGTTTCGACGCACGTCCGGCGACAAGGGAAAAGTAATATCCCTTTTTATCTTCCGGGAAACACTCGGTTCGTCCGTATTCCCAACAGATTACCCCTCAACCGGAGGGAATAGAGAGGATAATTTAATCGGATGGACCTATCTGTTCGCTTGTGCGGAGCGACTGCGTTCTTCCGTTCGATGAATGAGAAAAAATTAAGTTGCCGCTAAGGAGTAACTTCGGCATAGCCCTCACCTCAAAATTCAAACTTTCTTGCGTACTGTCATAAATTTTCTAATGATCGACAAAAAAGTTTCAGACAATGAAAGCAAAAACTTATTCGGAAATAATACCTCGCGTTCATATTATTATTATTTAAAATAAATATATGGCCGAATAATATTGGATTATATATTGCATTCCAGCAAAGAAACTTCTGTTCCCCAATAGCCGTTAGAAGTATGGGAAATTTTGATGCTCTGGTGATGACTGCTTTCAAACGTGTATGGTTTTCACAGCCTTATAATAGCTACTGGAGAAACATAGGATATCAATTTGATTCGAGACAAAAGGTGATCTCGATAATTATTTCTATGATAATATTTCACTGAACACATGAAACGGATAAATGCTAGGCGTGGCTGATACACTCAAGCTCATTCCAATTGATCTACGTGATTCACTCTTACATATTTAATTGTTGGCAAGCGTGAGACTAACGACGTATATTTCTTAGGACCGATGTAATTCATTTAAGGTCATGACACACAAATCTTTGCTATGACAGCCGTTTTATGCTTGGAGGTGTAAAATTCTATCTAATATACATGACAAAAGCACAAGTCATAAGAAGAATCACGTCATTACCCTTTGAAGCAACCGTAGATAATTCGAAATAGGTCGGCACCCCACAAAAAAATACCGACTATTTAGAGGAACACTGTGAAACCTCGATATATCGAGAATTTTTTAAGTTCAGAAAAATATTCGCTCTGAAGAGTACTCCTATTATCCAAAAACGGTTAAAATAATCCTGAAGTGACGGTGATTTCGCTCGCTATAATGAAGTTCTCGTTATGTAGTCGTTCTGTCGATGTTACACTGTACATACTCATGACGCCTACAAGTGTAACGAAAACGAATTATTGCATCATTCGCCATAGTATTCAATTAATCCGTTTCGTAAACCCCACCGGTCATCAGGAATTAAAAATCGATTAGCCTCCAGGATGTACGGGATTCGTTACCCTTGATTACGCACCGTGGGCGACAACGCGCGCCACTCGGATTCATTCACCACGCTCATTCCCAAATGTCCTTAGCCATTTACGTCCGCCCGAAAGAGCCGCCCACTCCCCTCTTCGAAGACTAACAGCTGACTCGGCGGAAACAGATGGGTAACTGTCCCCTCTTTCGTGTATTTTTCTCAACCTCCCTACGACCTACACACACGCGCCCCCTCTTATCTTCCTCTTTCTCTACGTACGTCATGAAGGGAAAAAACACCACGCCCTCTCGTCAATCTTATGAGTTAACTCCTTCCCTCTCTCATTCTGAAGAGCCGGATTCACGCTAAGGCCGGAAAACCACTTACCGCGAAACTCGTAGATATACTAGTATATCGCACCCGTCCTTAAGAGGCAATAGAAGGGAGGCCAAAAACTTCACTTCTACATATTTATCCGTGAAATTGCCGAATTCATGAAATGGGCAACTTCACCCGGGAGGTAAAACCGATCGGTACACAGACGGACGGACGGAGAACAATATAAATTATTTTTCTGTAATCTCCTCGTTAAGGATACAGAGCGTGAGAAACGGCAGAGAGACGGACGGAAGGAGAACAATAACAATAATAACTTGTTTTCATTTATTCAGTATTTCAAGTGTTTGTCCAATTCATGAAATAGGCAGGATTATCTTTGCCTAATTCACGAAATGGATAAAGCTCTTTGCCCATTGCACGAATAGAGAAAAAAACTGCCCATTTCACGGATTCGGCGTAATATATATACATGTGTGTGTGTGTATTATATATATATATATATATATATAATCCGCCACGCGTATCTTGTTCGTTGAGAACGGAAGTAGTAAAAATCAAAAGTGGATATTCCTCATGTTTTACACTGGGTGCGAATCTGGGATTGGCGGATGTGCGCCGTTGAGTCCGAACAGGTCGTTCCTTTTTCAGTCATTCCTTTTGAAACGAGGTTTTATTGGCGACGAGTTTTTTCTGACGTCTCTTTCGCTCGCGAGACTTTTTATGCCGGAGGGAAATTTTAGCTTAAAGTTGGTTTCGTTTTCCGTCTGACTGAAATACCGCGCTGATGCATCGCATCTCCGATTCGGTTGCAAGCATCTTAATTTAAGCCAAACACCGCTATCAGTCAAGTTCGTTATAAATTATGCTATCTAGTAAAAAATCTCACTAGGTACAGAAATTCAAATAATTAAAACTGTCTTTAAAAACTTAAGTCTTCATTTTCAAAGAAATTATATTTACCTTTAACTATTGAGGTGCGGTGAGTGTAAGTTAAAGTCAGAGCCGGTCCGAGGTACGGGCGAGCCGGGCGCTTACCTTATCATCTATCTATGCATTAATTCCAAGTGAATAAATATTGAATACTAATTTACAACGCGGAACAGGCTAGAATCTTGATAGAATTCCTTTTATGTTTTTCGTTAACAGTAATCTTTACAGAACAATAAATAAATTAACACGTAATTTGAAAATATATCGACAAACATTTACGGAGGGGGGCGCTGGAGTGCTGTCTCGCTCGGGGCTTCAGGATACCTCGGACCGCCCCTGGTTATAGTATCAAATTACCCCGGCACTTTAATTTCCATTAGTTTGTGCATTTTGCAAAGAAATATTAAGTTATTTGCTTTCAATTTGACGGCCTTGGTAGGGGAATGGCTATTCAGGCTCCCAATGCTTTGGTCGCGGGTTCGAGTCCCGCCTTGGTCATGGTTGTTTGTGATTGTCTTTGTTATTTTTATATACTCTTAATCGATCAGCTGTAATGTGCCTCGTGCTGTAAGTTGATTGCTTATAAATAAATAAAAAATAAATAAAAATAAAAAATTATCTCAGCTCTCATCACAGATTATTAAACACGGAAAACCCTATTTTAGATATAGGTAGAGACCACAACCCAGTTGCAATGTGACCGTAATTTCACCTCACTAGCTATGTTAATGTATGATTACATGTAATTTTTCTAAGCATGAAAGCAGAGTAAAGAAAAGGATTACATAAATTTTATTTATTATAATAATGCCTAAGGATTAGCTTAGCTTAATTTATCGAAACATTAAACCATCAGCTACAATATTTCACTATTGTTTTCTTTGAAAAAATGTTAACAATGAAACGTAAAACTTGTTATTGCAGCCTTCAAACTAATTCTACTCTCTATATACAATGAGGGAACGCACCAGAAAAATATATTTCACAATCAAGATATACATGACATTCCGACACGTATTCGGGAATAATACGTAACAAATACTTTAAAGTAGAAATAGCATCTCTTCCCATTTTACATGTCTTAGAAGGATTAAAATATATTTAAAATATTATTTTCATATGATACATTAATTTGAGCCTTTGTAGAGTGGTGGCTATGATGCTTCTGTCCCCAAATGCTAAAGTCACGGATTCTAATCGTGCTCTGGGAATGTATCAGTGTGATTTTCTTCGTTACTGCATAGAAAGCTCTTCGTAAACGAATAATATAGTGTGTTGCTTAAAAGTTGATGAAAAATTAATAAAGGAATGCAAACTACTCTCAAAATGTTTGTACTGTAAGTAAACCCGACGTTAAGTAACAGTAGAATACATTCCAAGCGTAGAAATAGTCGACATAGTAGGAAGGATAAGGAGGCAGTAAATAATAATAATTATAATCTTAATAATAATAACAGTAATAATAGCTCAGTAGAGCGCGAGGAATCGTTACGTAGTCATAGCGAGAAATTAAAAATCATTACGGTTAATTGTCGCAGCATTCGCAGGAAGGAGGCCGAATTTGAACATCTTATTCGTAGTCTGCGTGCTGATGTAGTTATAGGCACTGAAAGTTGGCTTACGGCAGACATAGCCAGTCAGGAGATCTTTCCTCGTGACTATAGCGTATACAGAAAAGATCGATGTATCCGGTCGGGAGGTGGAGTCTTTATAGCAGTTAGCAATAAATACGAAAGTTACCCAATACAGATTAACGACGACGAAGTCGAAAGTGTTTGGTGTCGTGTAAAAGGAAGCGACTCAAAAACTATAAATATATGCGCTTTTTATAGACCCCCAAATGCGAGCGTGGAAACTATTCATTCTCTGGAGAAACAAGTGGCGACGCTAAATTCGTCTAATAAAGATAAAGCCATTATAATCGGGGGCGATTTCAATCTTCCGTCAATAGATTGGAGGCATAATTGCTTTTATCCCGGAGGTAGAGAGCGTGAATCGTGCGAGGCGTTACTAGAAACTTTCGGTAAGCACTCATTGTATCAATTAGTGAGATTTCCCACGAGATTTAATAATATATTAGATTTATTTGTTACTAATCTTCCTGAGCGTATGAATAGAGTATCTGATGCTGAGGGAATAAGCGATCACAAGGCAGTGTACGTGGAATTTCAGTTAATTATTGAGAAACAGGTTAAGGCCAAAAGAAAACTTTATGTATTCGCCAAAGCCGATTTCACAAGATTTAGGTCTTTTCTGCGAAATAAATATACTAATTTCTGCAATTTAACCGATAGTGCAGACGCGGTGGAATCCTGGTGCATGTTCAGAGATATGATGCGAGAGTGTACAGATAAATTTATTCCGAGCAAACTGAAGCGTGATAGTGCAGAGCCTAGATGGTACAATCAGGAAGTAAGAAGCGCTCTCCGACGTCAAAGAAAACTCCACTCTCGCGTAAATAACACATCCTCAACAGCTACGGTCGAACAGATTGCAATAATAAGGCATCAATACAAGGAGGCGCGCTCCATAGCCAGAGTAGCAATGCGTAATGCGTTTAACAATTATAAAAAGAAGGTTTTACAGGAAAACTTGAAAGAGAACCCAAAAGAATTTTGGTCTTACGTCAGGGAAGTTCAAGGTAGGGGCCCCACTATTGCGTCACTGCGGTCGGAAACGGGAAACGTAGTTCACGATAGTATGGATAAAGCAAACCTATTAAATCATCACTTTCAGAAAGCTTTTACTCGTGATGACGATGAATGTGAAACCCCTATTCCTATGCGTCAGGGCGATTCGATGGAAGATTTGGTATTTTCGGAAAATGGCATCGCGCTCCAACTTCATTCAATTAAGCCAAATAAATCTCCTGGACCGGAGGAAATTCCCGCGCGTGTAATGAAAGAATTAGCTGCTGAAATCGCGCCGTATTTGAAAATTATATTCGAGAAATCCATTAGAGAAGGAGTAGTTCCTAAAGATTGGAAGGTGGCACATGTTACGCCCATCCATAAGAGTGGCGACAGAGAGAACCCCGAAAATTATAGGCCGATATCCTTAACTTCATTATCGTGCAAGATACTTGAGCACATGGTCTTTAGCTCTGTAATGCGCTATTTAGATAGTCATTCATTGCTTAGCGGATGCCTACACGGATTCCGGAGAGGTAGATCATGCGAAACGCAGCTCGGCCTGTTCGTGGACGATTTGTTGCGATGCGGAGAGAAAAATACTCAGGTCGATGCCATATTCATTGATTTTAGGAAGGCGTTCGATAAAGTATCTCATAGGAAATTAATTGCGAAGTTAGGACAATGTGGTATCAATCCGAAAGTTGTCGGTTGGGTGAGAGACTTCCTCTCGAATAGGGAACAGATAGTTGTCATCGATGGGAAATACTCGTCCCCCGTTAAAGTTGCTTCGGGTGTTCCTCAGGGAAGTGTATTGGGCCCTCTGCTCTTCTTAATCTATGTAAATGATATGTGCTCGGTTGTTCGTAGTAAAATTAGGCTTTTCGCCGATGACACCGTTCTATATAAAGAAATAAAAAATCAGGAGGACCATCAGTCTCTGTGTGAAGACTTAAGAGCCATTTCAGCGTGGTGCAAAGAATGGCAAATCGAAATTAATTATACTAAATGTGCCGCAGTCACGTTCTGGAAAAGTAAGAACAAAGATTTAGGTTTCGAATATAAAATAGATGAAATGAGTATTCGACAAGCTGAGTATGTAAAATATTTAGGAGTAACCATTTGTCGAGATCTTTCGTGGGACATGCACATTCGTCGAGTTATAGGCACGGCCAACAAGAAACTGGCATTCATAGGTAGAATAGTACGGAACACTACAGAGAAAGTACGCGAAACATGCTACTTATCACTGGTAAGACCACAAGTGGAATACGCAGCGAGCATATGGGATCCGTACGAGAAGGGACACATAATTCAACTAGAAAGAGTACAGCGCAGAGCAGCCAGATTTGTAAAACAAAAGTACGGACATAAGGAAAGCGTCACCTCTTTATTGAGCGATTTGAACTGGGTATCACTGGAGGACCGTAGATTGGACTCAAGGTTGAAACTTCTAGAGAAATATAGGTCAGAATGTCTAAAAGAGGAGGTAGTGGGAATAATTGTGGCACCGACGTATATAGGTAGAAATGATCGAGACGATAAAATACGTGAGATCGATTGTAGGACGGAGCGTTATCTAGGCTCGTTCTTTCCGAGGACAATAAGAGATCACAATAGGAAATTTCGAATTGCGTTAGACAATCTTTAGGTAGGATTTGGTGCATTGCACCCCCTGCCACCCACCAACTTGGTGAATTGCAGGGTAACTTGTAGATGTAGATGTAGATGTAACAGTGTCATATCAAAAGGGTGGCGTGGGTGGATTAATGCCTCAGGCTCAGATTTTCGGGGAGTCTTCAATTTGTTCCGAATAGAGAGAAAATAAAGTTTTTATAATCAATTTTTTATCTTTGATCCTAATTTCTAAATGAATATCTATCCAAGAAATTGATGGGATAGAGCGATCCAAAGATCCTATGCAGACAGGCATAAGCTGTAAAGTCGGCAATAATTTTGAAACGAGAAAAAAGTCTGCTATGACCGCGAATCGATCCCGGATCTTCCACTTGCCGGGCGGATATTCTGTCACTGAACTATCGTAGCAGATCAATTTTCTCGTTTCTGAACGCGGATGTTTTCTTGTTTTTTTTTCCTCGTTTCAAAATTATTCCCAATATCTATCCGGTTAATCATTATTTTTGAACAGAGTAATTTTAAAAGCCTAACCTTTCCAGTATATTCCTGATAAGTCCAACTTGGTATGTTTTACAATGAGCTTCGGTTTAAATCGAACATACGCGTAATATTTTGCCGAGGGCCTTTCCGCTCGTAGTTACGCCACTGGTAAGCAACTATGAATTTTAAAAGTACCTTTTTCCAAAAAAAAACCACAGCAGGTAGCGAAAACGAAGACGAGAATCGAATCGGACGGGGAGAGGCGCGCGAGCGAAAAATTGACGTAGCTTTCGTGCTTTTTTTCCGCCCACTTGTTTCATACGCCCCGAGACGGGCGGGCGACGCGTGAAATCACTGAAACGCGGGATCGTGGGGTACCAGGGAAACGAACCGTTATTCCGAGCGTCGGCGTTTCTTTCGTTTCGTTTTTTTCGAGTGGTTCGGACCTCAAAACAAACGGTGGAGGAAAAAAAAGGCTTTCAACGGAACGCGGACTGAAAAATTCATCAGACGGCGAGAAAGGACAAGCTTTCTGGCGGACGTATAGAAACGGATCGCGTGCCGTTTTATTTCCAACCCGTTCATGATTGAAAATGACATCACATCCATCAACGGTCGCTCCGTAGCTTTAAGGGATCATAAACCAATGGGTATTGACGGATAACCTAAAAACCTAAACTCAACCGGAGTGAGCAAACATAAAAAACGGTTCTGTCATGACCGAGACTAGAACCCGGTCATCTCATCTATATGGCGGCCCCGTTTTTTCCTCCCTTCTCTCGCAGGGATACAGATATGACGGAAAGCTTTGCTTTGACATTTACGGGGATGCATCGACGTGTCTGAACCAAAATAGTTGAAATTACGGCTTCGCTGGATTCGCAAGTGTTACATTCGCTGGAACATAGCGCGACATTCTGTCAAGAATAAAAATACTTTTCCAAGGCTACGCATGCATTAGAACCTGGGAAACCTAAAGGGAAAACAGGAACGGTTCTTCGATCTGTCGAATAAAGAAACTTGATTATGATATATGTTTAAACGAACGGAAAAAATACCAGCTTCGTTTAATCGAGAATTCGGTTGCAGACGTCTGAATCGTCGAGTTTCGACAGCAATTTAAAATTATGTATTATTCCTTCAATAAAGTCTAACTTTACTTGCGCCACGTATGGTGGTTAAGCCTCTCGTCGTGTAATACAGCGGTCTTGTAATCCTTGACACACATAATTTCAAAATCTTTGTCAGAATATACTTTCTTTTTATTTTATTTCCACTTACTCGACGTTTATGCTGATTAAACAGCGAACTATTCGTAAAACTGTTACGTGTGGGAAGGCTTTCTTTTTCGACGGGTACTTGAATGCTGACACAAGGTTTGGTACATTTTCTAATAAAAGCCACAGATACAATAGAAAAACAATAAATGAATGATGATCAGCTCGTTTTTTATAGGTAACTCTTACGAAGCGTTATACGCACTTAGGTACATTAGATGTTCTGAACTAATTCTCTATGGAGGAAGTACTTTTAAGTGCCGAATGCGGACACATAGATATAAAAGAAAGTCGTCTGGGTTATCCGTTTCATCAGGTATCGATTCGCTCCGAGCCCTCGATAAATATATACGCTTACACGTCAAAGCATTTTTCCCTGCCAAGTAAAACTTCATGTTTATATTTATTTTTTCCGGATAAACGAGTTCAAAGATATCTCCCACTCTTGAGGAAAGAAGAGCAAGGGAGGATTCGGAATCGACCGACTGCAGCGACCCGTGCGGTCGCCATGTTGAACGGAAAAATAAACAACTAACAATGGCAGCCAATCAACGTGCTACAGTGGCAGAGGGGAGATTGGTGTGGGAGCCGTGGTGTGTGTTCATCCTTTCCGATTTTTCTTTCTCTCTCCCCCCTATCTTTTGGAAGAGTTCCACGAGAGAATCGCTAAGCTTTTATCTTTGTCTTGTTTTGTTTTTTCAGTGCCTGAGTTTGTTTTGTCTTTTTTCCCCTGAAATTTTCTCTCGTCCTCCGAAACCATCCTTCCGTATGAAAGACAAATTGTTGTCATCGATCGGATTAAAAAATTGGTGAAAATCACGCGACAAGGTCTCGGAGGACGTTTGTATTAGTTTGTTTTCGAGTTCGTCAGAAGAATATACGACCACGATAAAAATCTCGGTTCCTATGATTACTGGGTTAAACAGAGCAATGTTATTTCACCCTATTTTCGGGTGAAAATGGGGGCAGTGATTCGAATTGTTAACCTTTTAATAGTTCGTACTTAAAATTATGTATATCATATAATTCGATGGAAACAATCTTGACAATTTTTCTTAAAAGTAGGCGGTTTTGTTTAAAAGAGTCACGTGTACTGTTAAATACTATATATACCCATATATTTAATATTCATCGCGCCTTTGAACACAAATTTGTTCCGATATTAACGCAAGATCAATAAAACTATAATTTATATAACATTTCATCGTATCCATATAGTTTAACTCCCCCCATGAATTCGTCTTTTAGTGAAGTTATATTGGCAAGTATCTCCGTTATAACATGAAACAAAATGCAGGCGATCAGAATTGGAAAAGAAAAAAAATTGATTTACTTAATATTCTAGTAACATGACACCTACTCGGAGAAAATAAATTTTAGCGGAGAAAATCTCGTCATCTAGGTGACAAAAATTTGGATAATAATCGATCGAATTGACGAAGTTCGATAGTAACTTCTAAACGTGTGTTAAAGTAAAGACAATCCACTTGTTTCTGCACTAAAACCGATTAAGTTTTTTGCTTTCACAAAAGAAGTTGCTTAGCAGCCGCTGGCAATCGTCAAAGCTTGAGTCACTTAACAAATAAGATTTAAATAAAAAAAGAAAGAGCCTTTCGTCCCAAATGAATTACTGCAAATATTAATACGCGCGAGTGGTAATTAGAAACTTTTCAAGCTAGCCGTAGACTCCTGCATTTATCGTGCGTTTGTTATTGAAAGATATCATAAACCACCTAGACGCCAGATCACAAACGCGATTCAACAAAAGTTAATAAGAAAGGAAAGGTCGTTGAGATTACTTCACACAATACTTCCCGATCCAAGACTCGCGGGAAATAAAAAAAACTGACTAACTCAAGGCGAACGCAAACAAACCTTTTAAATAGAACGTGACGGAATATAACGGAAATGTAGGAGAATATGTTGTATCACGCAAAAAAGAGAGTCAGACTCCGATTTAGCGCAACGGTTTGTCCATCACTGACATTGACGCTGCAGCGGGATTGGCGATAAATCGAGGTATATGTTTTCTCTATGTGATCATAAGTTCTGTTCACAGGAGTGGCACTATATGTATAGGAAATCGCTAAATCGGGGTCTGACTGCGGGTAGGTTTACCGTTTTTTTCACTGCGATAACCCATGAATATTCTATGCCGCGCAATCATCCTTGCGAGATGACGAAAACTGCTCCGATTTATATGCGTTCTTTGCACAAAGTGAACGCATACAGGAGAAGTCGTCTCCGCCCGTCCGCATATTTCAACTAGGGAACCGCTGGACGTTTTTATGACATTTGATATTGGGGAATTATACTAAAATTTGTCGCCCGTTTCCAATTTTGACTAAAATCGGACTATAAAAAGACCTAGACGTATTTTACAACGTAACTCGCAAGCACCTTATTAAATAATCGTCTGAGCGAAAAATATTGGGAACAAAAGATGAATAAAATAATTAAATGCACATTTTTCTCAAATAATTTCTTCCGTAAAACCTAAGGTTTGCGATAAATGTAAAGAAAAGGAATTTAACGTATTTACGTAATTATTAGAGTTAGCAAATTTTTCGTTTTTTTAATATCCGCGGTTTCGGTTCGTTTTTCGGGCATTTAAAAGTAAAAAATCTAACTTGAAAATTTAAGAAGTTTATTCAAAAATCCAACTATAAAAACTGATTTCAGATCGTGAAATGTTAATTAAAATCAAGACAAATAAAAATAAAAATAGAAAAGTTGATAAAAAACTAAATTTTGAAAATGACAAAATCTTTTAACTTGATTCATTTATGTAATAATATTTGTAAAATATCAAGCAGTTTAGAGAATAATCGGAGACGAGATCTTAACTTTCCGCAACAATTTGACGATGCTGAAAATACTCTTTCAGGTTCAGTAGAAGATGGTTTAATTGTGCAAAGTGCTTTAAAAAGTTTTTGTAAATTTTCAGTTCTTTCTCCTGAATTTTTAAAAGCTAGAAATTCTTCTTTTAAATTTGAGAAATTTTTGTCGATGTTACTCTGCACAACGTCGCTGATCGCTACATTTATTTCTTCTTCCATGGACGCTGGGGCTTCATATTTCACTTCAACCACTTTCACTGTATTTGGTGATTCTGAAGATTTCGGAAATAATCTCTCGAAAAGCATTGTTACAAACTGCAAAATCACTCCGGAGGGAATACTGTTGGATGAATTCAGACACTCCAATAAAACTGCAGCTCTCGTATTTTTTAATCATAACACTGACACCGTCATTTGTAGTCTCAAAAATAACATTTTCGAAGGAAAGACCAAATCCTTTTAAATGATCGGTAACAATGGATAGTATTCTTGATGCATTGCAGGAACCAATTAAGCGTGAAAGTCCAAGATTAATAACTCTGCCTTCTTCATCGTGTAAATTTATGTTTATGTAGCGACGTCCACTTTAATTGACCCATTCGTCTAATGTTATACTATATTTTCTTCCATTAATTTGGCTGTTTCCAAATTTTTGACTACTTCCTTTCTTCGCACATCATATTCTTCATGTACCGGACGCATCACTCCGTTTTCACTTCTGGGTAAATCGTAATTCTTTTCCAACAAACCGTGTCTAATGAACTGTAATTTTGTGATTTCCCGAATTGTAAAACCATCCTGAGCAGCCAATCTAGCAACAATATCACTAAGATTGTGTTTCTTAACAAAATCAAGCATGGTTTTTGATGCACATTGCTATCCTTAAAAAGAAATGGATATTTCCGAAACTTTTGTTTTTAATAAAAAGATGTATGACGATAGTACATGCAAACATAGACATGATTATAATAGAATTCTAAAGTACTGAAATCTTTTATTAAATCGAAGTTTTGTAAATATCCACTTCTTTTTAAGGAAGGTTATTCCTATTTCCTTTCACCTTTTTAAGACAAATTTCTGCTTATCCACTACTTAAGTGAATAAATGTCCTCTATTTTTTATAACTTTCATTTTTTTTACTTCAAAAACATAATTTTAGTTTCGACCTTCGTCAATTTTGGAAAGTAAAAAATAAGAGGATTTTTTTCAGTTTTGCTCAAAAGGCGTCTTTTGCCAAATTTCGCATAAAGATCCAATATATTTAATTTTCAAAGTATTACCAGGGCTTATATAAAAGAATTACTCAGCGAAACGTTACGTGAGAGCACACTTTCTTTTTTCAAAGCTGAGTTTACAGTAAGAGTACGATTCCGGTAATGAAAATTCACAAAATAACCACTGAATCACATGGCAATTTCCGGCACACTATGTATTCTGATTTACCTCAAGTTTACTCTAAGAGGTCGAATCCGCTACTGATAACATAGCGCACCTGCATGCGATCGCGCTAGAAGTAGCCACTAGAGGAATGACGAATCGGGTTTACATTGTAACACGTTAAACCTCTAAAAATGCGCCAAGATCATTGAGACGGCGAGGTGTTACAAAATTAATTCGCGTTACACACTAGGTAAAATGTTGAGAGGCGATAGATGACAGTAGCTCAGAGACGTCGACGACGGTTTAACGAAACAATCATCGATAGAGATGATTGTAAAATTCTTACTTTTCTTTCTTGACTGCTAAAAAGCGGGACATTTTTGGATCGGAGTGGGCAGCGGGACAGATGGTCAAAAAGCGGGACAGTCCCGCCTAAAGCGGGACGTCTGGTCACCTTAGGTATAACTTACTACTACTACTAGTGTAAAAGCATGGCATTAAGTGCTTTTATTATAATTTTGAGCACTGCCCATGCCTTCGTAGTAAATTATTAATTTCTTTACATTAAAAATTCGTTTGAAAACGTTTTTACGTTCGTCGTAGATAATCTATTTTTTTACTTAACGCCGTGTGTGTGTGTGCACGATAAAAAGTAAATATATTTACGTAATTATATCAAACTAGTGGTACCCGCAAAAACTTTTGCGAAGTCAGTCAAAAATCAGCATGTTCAAAAGTAATAATAGCTCATTTCTTCTTATAAAATTAGATAACTGACATTTTAAATTTCACGTTTGTTTTTATAATTTATATGTGCAATTTTAATTGCTTAACCCTTGTGAGAAAGATAAATATTCCAGTATTGAGAGAGAAAGAAGATTTTTTCTTTTGGTTGATCGTTAAAAGCGCCCAGTCCACACGCAGTTTACTGAATAATAATTATCTGCAATTATTAACGTTGCAATCTATTAAGTTTGACGCTGCTATAAAAATAATTTTGATATTTCATAAACAGCGCTAAGGGAATAACTTAATTCTTTCGTCTATTTGAAGGCTAATAGACGCTATAGACTGTTTCATTTATCTTTGCGATTGACATTTCGTACGTACTCGGGATCGCTCGTGTGTTTCCGCCGCTAGGAGGTGGGGAGACGTTTCTCCACCTGCTAGCGAGGAGACGTCTCCTCGCTGGAGAACTCAAAACTCGGCGCTGCCATATCTACTTATCTGGAATACGTTGCAGAGAGCTCAGAAGAAAGAGAAAGATGCCGGCGGTGAGCTACTGGGACGGGGGAGGGGAGCGGGGGGGGGGGGGGGGGAGGGGGCTTTACTATTCGGATAACGAAGACGTTAGCACGTGGTAACACAGCATTCAGAGACTCGATGTATGCATAAGGTGACAAGACGACCCGATTTAGGTGGGGCAGTGGTGCTTTTGAGCAGCATGTCCCGCTGTCCCCCAAAATATTTAGGGGAAGCAAAATTGTCCCGCTTTTGGATATATTGACGATAAATGTCCCGATTATTCGAATGTTTTTACAACAAATTAAACATAAAATAAAGCAATTCACAACAACAAATTAAACAACATAAGACAATCAAAGATACATAAATAATAACAGCGAATGAAAGAAAAATAAAATAATAATAAGAATATTAATCAGACTGGCCCACAACAAAGCGGACGACGCAGATCATCATTCAGCAGTGATGTAGTTTGCGCATTAGCTAATAGCATTTCGCAGATGTCAAAACAAATGACGACGTAATTAATCGGGATTCCCCTTATTCAAACGTGTCGTAAAGTTTGTATGGTATCGGTATCGGCTTAGACGGCGTCTCACCGTCTATGTCTGATTCAGTTTGAGAAGGAATTTGGAATTCATCTAATTGTAAGATACCGACGCTTGGTGGAACTATTCACTCTCATTTCAGAGGCACAGATATCAGCCACAAACAAACGTCAGAATTAATTCAGTTTGGTCTAAAAATGTATATTAAAGGATGATATAATAGTTTATTATGTTTGGAGTTAGAAATTCACGAGCAAGTTGGAGAAATTTAGAAAATACATTATTCTTGAAATTTCTTTGGTTGTGTGAACTCCCCTAAGAAAAAAAATTGCTTAAGTAAAATCACACTATATTAGGTGTGTTAAAAACACTGGAAGAATGGTTCACTAGTTAATTTAAATGCATAATGCTAACAATATTTATATTTTTAAACCCCTTATTGTAGAAGGATTTTCCTTAAGTAATTTATAATATAAAACCGGGGGGGGGGCGACTGATTACACACAATCATTTTTTCCATTGTTTGTGAATTTTAGTAGAACTCCGTAAGACGTCTCAATTTATAGGAATTAGCAGCTGAACTGCAGTCTGTAACCGTGAATTGCCTACATTTCAGGGGCAAACAGATTTTGTCCCGCTTTGGCTGATCTGAGGTTTGGTCACTTGATGTATGCACAACGGAGGCTAGAGAGAGAATGAACTCTCGACGGGGGAGGCTCCGCCTACTTCATTACTATTGGTTACCGTAAGTTCGCGTGCTGGAAAGCTTTCTTCTTCGCTCTCTCTCTCAGCCGCAAAGATATATTAAAAAGAGTATATATAACTGAATCGAAGGCGACAATGTGGGTGGCCTTGGCAATATTCGGAAAGTACGAAAAGCCATAAAATTTCGGAAAGAAATTTCTGACAAATTCCTCTGTGTAACATGTAAACATTGAAAGAGTAAGACATTTTATAGTTTTAGCCATCGAATATAGCAAAAACGGAAATACTGGTCCGCATTTACTTATTTTAGTGAAGGAAAAAAATCTTGCACCTTAAAAATACGAAATTCCCTTGTAGACTTATGGGAAAATATAATCGTCTCCTGAGTCTAACCTGTAAATGAAAATAGTTCTCCCGAGGTCTCATAGTTGGCAGAAACAAAATGGCGTTTACAGAATTTCTCTGTGACAAGCTGTTCAAGAGATAAAAGGGGGACGGACGGACAGACATTGAGTAAATATATATATATATATATATATATATATATATATATATATATATATATATATCTTGTTTACATCGGTTGCAACGAAGAATGTTTACTTGGAAACAGTAAACCATTTGTCGTGTTCAATTGTCCAAACATGTGATGGTAATTTATTGTTTTATTACATGAAAAATTTTGTTGATTATGCCCAAGAAAATAAACTAACAGTAGATGAGCATAAGCTCTCTCAGGAGGGAAGAAAACAAATGAATGCTGAGCGGAAAAAAACGACCCCGAATACAGGCAACCGGAGCAAAAAATATACACAAAAGCTCACCAAACATTTTTTCCTCGATTGTAATAATAAACTTTAATGTTGGTTATAGTAAGCAAATATCTCCTGAAGTAAGCATAATAACATGAAATACTATTCTTCAAGTATCTAAAACAAATTTCACAATAATTTAGAACTTTCAGGATTGTGAAATCTCCAAGAACGCATTTGGAAACTGTGTACTTCGACATGGAATAGTACACCTTTCCATTCTTGTTTTATTTTGCGGAGCATTTTCGCCTGTCGGAGACGAAAAGGTTACGAAGTCTGGAATTTGCACGGCCATGTGAGATAAAAAGGGAGAGATAATGGGAGTGGCCATTTTTTTAATGCATGCAAATCTACTTAAATAGGTAAATGTTACGAGAAGAAGGAAAGAATCTCTTCGTGGACGTTCGTGGATGTGCATTGTTGTCTCGCAAATTGCCAGACGCAACTCCCGCGAGGTTCTTCGACCGAAAGTTAATGCGGGTGGTTTCTTTAAATCTATAATAAATGGCTGCTGTATCTCTGCAACACACGTCTGAAAATCTGCTGTCCAAAAACCGAAATTGTCCGAGAACTAGAAATTATATATGTAGTGTAAAATTCAAGTAAAACGAATTTCAGAAAATCCTAAGAGCCTGAAACAATTTAAATTACATGAAATTAAAAAAGACTTTATAAAGTAAAACAAACATTTTTCTCTATCGAAAATCTAATCGCTAGCAACTCAAACTAAGATGGCAAGACATAAATTATCATCATGCAGCCATTGCCTGCAAGCGGAGAATAATAGCAATTGTTGTGAAGTTATCCTATATTTTATTTAGTTTTTCTTCTGATTTGAACTTCCTTTGATGACTGATGGCTATGTTATATAAAAACATATATATATATATTCTCTATTAACCGGAAAAAATCCAAAAACCGGCAGTCCAAGTATGCCGGTTTTTGAACTTTGTAGTGTGTGTGTGTGTGTGTATATATATATATATATATATATATATATATATAAATGCGTTCTATGCTACATATTAGTTATATAGGTGAGCATCTAATGCTGTCGCATATAAAATCCTATTTGGTACATACAATCTCATGAAGAAGGCAACAATACTGTTGCCCTTAACGACGACAGCGTGTCAAAATGATATACAAAGGCTCTTGTTATTATAATAGGGATATTTGAAGTGTATTATATTTCATAGGTAGAAGATTTTCAAAAGTTTGGCATTTTTTTAACTTCTCGAGAATAGCAATACACGCACCAAATAAAAAAACACGACGTAAATATCCTTTCAGCCGACAAGGCCAAATTTTCCGCCTTACTTAATAGCAAAAATGACAGACGCGGCAAACATAACCACAACCCATCTTCGTTCTGTTATTGAAAAATTGGGTCATTTTTCCATTCCCAAGGCGTATATCTAATAGCGGATCGCGTGATCGTGACGACAGGAAGTTTAGAATGTCGGCTCGGAGTATTTTTCAAAGTGGGACCACAAAAATGATGCATGCGCCATATTTTCGGACAAATTCGACGGATGAGGGAATTTTGTTCGAGTTTTAGAGGGGGCTATTTGTATCTCCATTAAGAATATTAAGTGATAGAACAAACCAAACGTTGATTCATACGCTTATATGTAGTTACAGCAAACCAGAAATTGGTCCCAATTAGACATAAGGAACTTAACTGGGCGGAAATGTTGGCAAGGTTGAAATGTTGGACAAAAATTCTCTCAATATTTGCATTTAGATGGAAACTTTACAGCATGTTAATTACCAGGTGTTTTCGACAATATTTACCCTAAAAAGCACACGCGCAACATTAAATGCATCGATTTATTAAGGCGAAGCACTATTTACTAGGGGATCTATTCTTGCGCACGTAAATACAGATATATATATCTAGAAACACGATCACGACCTAAAAAAACGCGCATGTAAATCCACACTTTTCCATTTACGAATATATTTATATGTACATTGAAAACAAAGGCAGCTTTTCTCTGGCAGATATCGTCAATACTTCATTCCTATCTTTTGGAAAAGAATGCAATGGAGAAAATGATAAAGCAATGAAATGTTTTCATAAAACATAAATATTTTCATAAGCATTATTTTTTAAATTATATAATAATTAATGCATTAATGTTGTCTAAATAGATTATCAATTATCTATCAGCATCTCCAGGGGGACGATCCAAGGCGTGGGCAACGTGGGCAAAAGACACGGGCGGCCATCTTGCTGCGAACAAATGTGAACAAAGGTTTCTTTTAAAATGCAGTGTTTAGGATCGAAAGAGAACTTGAGTTCCCATGGCTAATATATTTTTTTTTGTAAACCTAGTCTCGCTATGATTTCAAGTGCCTCGCCACTTCTAGATTAGGTCAGGGGTTCTTTGCGAGTATGAGTCATACTCAGAGCATAATTTTATTGAAAGAATAAACAAATTCGTTGTGTGAACATGATCGCTCTTATCATGTCACGCGCTCAAATTCCCTTTTATCGTCATGACCATTCAGTTCTTTCATTGACTTGAGTGAGGAAGGCAATACTTCCTTCGAACTGGGATTAGCATTTTGGAAATTTTGCATAATAAGGGTAAGTAAGTATTTTTAATGGAGTATTTTATCATAAAAACTCTATTTTCATGTAGTCTGCAATATTACGTTACAAGGGTGTTAATGCTCACGTATTTTTTCCAAAAAAATAAATATTAAAAAAAAACTGATGTGATCACCACGTGACTTTTTCCATATCTGTAATATTTATAAAATTCCAAATAGGTTAAATGATAATAAATATTTGAAGTAACTGCGAGAAAATTTTAATGACTTTACAAAGAACAGAAATATACTCAAACTGTAGCCTCCTGATATTGAATATAGCCCGATGCTCCAACAATTAAGAAAATAAAAAGAAGCGTCAAGTGTTTACAATAGTCGCCGGTAGATGGTGTGGCAGTGGCAGTGGAATAATTTAGTTTTTAAAATATCTCTTCAACAATGCATTATATAGGAAAAACAAACATTGTAAAAAATTTAATTTAATTACATAATAATAAATATATTAAAAAACTGCGAGAAAATTTTAGACTTTACGAAGAACAGAGATAAACTCAAACCATAGCCTTCTGATATTGGATATAGCCGCAAAGCTCCAATAACTAAGAAAATAAAAAGGAGTGACAAGAGAAACACCACTTCCGGTTGACCGATTTTTACCAAAAACTAATCAATTCTTCTGACTTTTATAAAAATGTTAAATATAAAATTTCGCGGAATGAAGCGATCCGAAGATTCTATGCAGACAGGCATAAGCTGTAATGTTGGGAATAATTTTGAAACGAGAAAAAAGTCTGCTATGACCGGGAATCGAACCCGGGTCTTCCACTTGCCAAATTGGGGGGCCGGCGGAAGGAGAGGAGCGGGGGATTGGCAAAAAGGTTGGTAAAGAGGGACTGGTGGGAGGAAGAGGTAAGAATTGGGTGGGCAGCATGGAGGATTGTTTTGAGGGCTTCGTGGATACCAGGAAGGAAAAGTGTAGTAAGAGTGAGTGGAGGGGTTGATACAGGGATAGTAGGTGTGTGTGGAAGGGATCCATGGTGGGTAGGCGTCATCGCCTTATGGATCTGTTCGCGGAGACTGGAGGGTAGCCACGTTTGAGGAGAGCGTCCTCGAGGACAGAGTAGTACTGTAGAATATATATATATATATATATATATATATATATATATATATATATATATATATATATATATATATATATATACACACACCCGGGGCAGTAGAAAGGGGAAGAAAACAGGGGAGAGGGAAAGAAATAGTTTCATTGTCGTAATGGGGGAATTCGTAAGTCCATTGGAATGACCGTTGCAAGAAAGGGAAATGAAAGTAATGTCTACTATAAAACCCGTGTCATGATTGAGTGTAACTTCTTTGTTTCTGAAAATGGCTCAACTTTCGGCCACATCTAAAAGGTAGTTACTGGAAATAGGTTTAAGTAATTTAAGGTTATCTAAGGAAGTGGAGTGTTGTGTGTGAAGAATATGGGTTGCTACGCATGATTTTTCAAATTTTCCATTTTTGAATTTCGAAATACATGTGTTCTCTGAACCTGGTAACTATTTTTCTTTTGGTCTGACCAATGTAAATCTTGCCGCACTTATCGCAGTTGATTTGATAAATGCTGGATTTTTCATGAAGTGGGATCGGATCTTTAGGGTTTCCAAGCATTTGACGGATATGTTTTTTGGACGAAAATGCAATATTTAAAGCAAAATTTTCGAAAATCTTTTTAGGCCCCGTGTATATTGCGGGAAGAAAGGTAGCTTTACGTATTTTTCTTTTTTTTTAGGTGGTTAAGGTTTGCGGGGTTGTTGAATTTTGAACGTTTAATGTAAATATGTTTGTTTTTTTAAACGAAATTATCTATCAGTTAATTTGCATCCGTCAAGCCACAATGAAATACCATATTTTTCTCTCCCTAGCTCATTTTTTGACCAGTAAGGTATAGATTAAAACATTTATTCGGATCGAGGACATCGTCTACCGCAAAAACGTCCGCGAGACGACATAATTACGACTTATAGTTTCGGAGATAAAAATTCAAGTATCGCCCAATCTTTCTATACCGTTTTATAGTATGTATTTCCCCTAAAGAACGACTTTGATATCCGCGTATTCATTTATGTAGTCTATATTTAGATATTGTCATGGTTATTGTCGCGTATTCTGTTCCATAGCTTAATTGAGTAATCATTTAAGGTATAGTGTGACTCATTAAAATTTATTCGAGTCCAAAATCATTCTTGATCACACTCGAGAGAACTCTCGCGCCGGTCCTGGGTATCTTAATAAGGTACATACGGCAAATAAGGCCCGGTTCGAAATAAGGCCCGTCTGTCATTTTATTAAGAGAACGTTGGCAATTCCACAATATTCTATATGTTTCTGACAGTTCCTGGCCTCTAACGGCTAGACTAGAAACTACGTCAGTTGAAGTGAACGATTCCGCCATGTTTGCTTCAGTTTAACAGTGAACGACGTCCGAAGCTGTTGTCGCTGCTCTTTCAACGGATTTTGACAAACCTGCATTTTTTTGCGACTTAACATACATGAACATGAGGTATGTAATTTTAAAGCATGTGATGAGTAGAATAAGATAATGTATTGATATTTTCCAGTTAACGTGCATTTACTTATCTCCTGGTAAACCAACGAATGAAAGCGTGGATTAACAGAGAGCTCCAAATAAGGCCCTCTACAGATGAGGTAAACAAGGCCCATGGGCCACATTTGGAACATCAACTTTCTTAAAGGTTTTTCTTATTTTGAGCCTCAAACACATTCTGTAGCATACAGTAATTTATATATACCTCATGAGAAAAAATAAAGATAATGATCTAAGCTACGGTAGTTTTAAATTCATCATTTGATTAATTAAATTAATTAATTAATTATTTGTAGCATTACAAATAATCGAGTTAATTTGTTAAAAATACCACTTTTTTATTTTTTTATTTTGGTCTGTAATACAATTTCCCTATTTATTTTCAGATGGACAAGCTTAAATTAAAGAGGGTACTTTGGAGCGAAGAGCAATTGCAGCAGGCAATGAAGGCCATAGCTCAAGGAATGCCTGTAAGAACGGCAGCAGCGCGATTTCAAATCCCTCGAAGGACATTACGAAACCACCAAATTAGTGGGAAAACTACGAAAACGTTAGGGAGACCATCGTATTTGACTTCTGCTCAAGAAAAGGATCTCTTCAACAGGATTTTTAGACTAGCAGAGATAGGCATGCCAATAACTGGCAAAGTACTTCGACGCTCAGTGTACACTTTTTGTGATCAAAATAATATTGAAAACTCTTTCAACAATTTAAGTGGGTTAGCTGGAACAAAATGGTTGAAACTGTTTTTACAACGTCATCCAGAAGTATCCCGAAGAAAGGCTCAGAGCATGAACCCAGCTAGGGCTGCAAAGCTCAATAGATTTATTGTCAGTGACTATTTTAAGAAGCCGAAGGAGATAATGACCCGCTTAGACATTTTTGACAAGCCCCAGCTAATCTATAATATGGACGAGAAAGGCTGTAGACTTGCTCTCCACAAACAGCAAACTGTCTATGCAGAGTGCATTTTGTAGCGCCTGAACATGGTGAAAACGCATCTATTGTCTCATGTGGGAACGCAGTGGTTCAAGTCATACCGCCTATGATCTTTTTTAAAGGGAAGAGATTAAATCCCGAATGGAAAGATAACCTTCCACCTGGCACCGAGGTTGAGATGACTGAGAAAGGGTTAATGACCACAGCAACTTTCATCAAATGGGTTCATCATTTTGCTAAATTCAAACCGCAAGGTAATGTGCTGCTTGCTAATCTTTGATGGGGCATCAACGCATTTGGACGCAGGCATTGTAGAAGCAGCAGACCCGTGTGACATTACGCTCTTCTGCTTACCAAGCAATACGACTCATGAGTTGCAGCCATTCGATAAGTCCATGTTTGTCCCTTACGAAGCATTCTGGGACTATGAAGTTTTGCTTTATTGGTCAAAGCAGAAAGGTACCGAAAGCCGCACAATAAACAAAAGGATACTTGGGAAAATATTTAGTAAGGTTTGGCAAAGGGCTGCTACGCCTGCTAATGTGGATTTATGGCTACTGAAATTTATCCGTTCGACCCTAATTCTATCCCTGAGAGTGCCTTTGCTCCTTCCGAACTCACCAGGAGAGAAGTGGCTGAAGAAACCCCTTTACAACCCCAGTCTGCATCCCCATTGCTCCCACAGCGGCCAATTCAAGTTAAGGCATTAACTCGAAAAAGAGTTTCAAAACAAAGGGATTCAGGTGACTCAAGCTCTACAACAAGTGATAACTTCTCTCTTCATGATGAATCTTGTGACTTTTCCCGTGAATATAGTGATGATGGTGAAACATTAGAAACTTCATTTCAAGACATTCTTCGTACCCCTGAAGTAAAGAAACAAAATACAAACAAGCGAAGAAAAGCCCTTAATTACCAAGCAGTTGAGATAACTAGAGCATTGTTTCAAGACAAGCAGAAGACTACATCAGAGAAAGCTGCAAAAGGACATAGAGAGGAGAGCGAAAACGACAAGAATGGTGACACTACTCCTGAAGGTTTGAACGTAAAGAAAGTTCAAAAAAGGAAACGTCCTCTGCCTTCCGTGAAAGATCTTCTTAAAGCTGGACCGAGTGGCACTAAAACAGTGAGAAAAGAAAGCTGGTTCTGTTACTTATGCAGAGAAGATCGAATCGCTGACATGAGACTGTGTGTAAAGAGTTCCAAATATGTTCATGAAGAATGCGTTGGACTTACGGCTAAGGACAAAATATCCAGTTTTTTTTCCCAGAATGTGATATTTAGGGTAAAGACAAAATATTCATTTTTCATTACCCAGAGTGTAATCTTTGGGCTAAGGACAACATATTCAGTTTTCTTTGCCCAGAATGTGAACTTTAGGCTAAGGACAAAATAGCCATCTTCTTTGCGCAGAATGTGATTTTTATGTACTTTCTTTTGAATATGATTATTGTCGTTTATTTGGTTTAAATACAATTATTGTGATTTAATTGGTTTCTACTTTTTTCTTTAATTACTATTTATTTACACATGGGCCTTATTTGGGACTAGTAGTGGGCCTTATTCGGAACAAGGGTACCTAATAAGGTCCATTACTCACATTTTGAAAATTGTATTATTACAGAAAAGTTTTCCGATGACGCTAATTCTAAATTCACATTTTCTTTAGTGCTCACCTTGAAGTATGTTGCAGTACAATTTTCAGAAGTTTTTCTCTTGCAGTAACAATGCAAAACCTCATAAAACGTTAGGTGGGTCTTATTTGGCGCATGTGCCTTATACGTAAAACTTGCTCCGTTTGGGCCTATGTCGTTCTGTCTGTCCCGCTCTAAAAAATAAACATTTTTGCCCATTTTTTCTGTGCTTTCACTAATTGATCCAAATTAGTTATGTTATACTCTTCGGTATCCAAACAGAAATTTGTGTTCTAATCCAGGAGGGTTCCTCCATATAAATAACACGGAAATGGGCGCAACGCAAATTTCATTTGTACTTGAAATTTCATATAATCATCGTACAAAACCGGGAAATAATCTAAAGACGCCCAAAAGAATAAAAATTCATTCTCCTACGGTCACCTTTCAGTTACTCGTAGAATCGAGGAAAATTTTACTTTTTTGAGGGAAAAATCGTTCGTCGTAAAAGACGACCGCATTGTTGCCGATTTCACGAAATTTCGTATAGTAAATTGAATAAAATGGAAAACGAGAAATAATTAACGAATTTCTCGTCGAAATGATTTTCTCTAGAGAATATTCGACTTACTTTTTAAATTCTATATTGGAGAGTCGAAGTTGTGTAAATTATATTTTAAAACAATATCTAACGTTAAATTTCAATTTAAGTTTCCTCGACTTCATTAACCGATAGAGAAATCCAAATTGAGACATTATTGAAGAAGTATTGCCAAGGAGGGAGAAAGGGAGTAGGGCAAAGAGAGAGAGAGAGAGCGGGAAGAGGAAAATTTAGATCTAGAGATGCATTTGTAAAATATGATTACATGATCAAGTTATTTTCCGTTTTAATAAAAGTTTTTATTCCTCAAAGAATTTTTACTAAACAAAACATGAATAAAATGCATTACATTTTATGCCCCATAATTTTTAACGGGCATTTGCACAAGTTTCCTAACATCTATACCATTATTTTTGTAAACACACGTGGCATTTCCGGAAACTTTATCATCGGAATAAAAACTCTTAAGGTAGGTATTCAGTCTCCCGTATAATCCGATCGGAGAGCCGTGAAAGCGCAAACAATCCGACCGCTGCCGCAGCAAACCTGTATAAAAATAAATAATACGGGATCACTACTCTAGCATCCTTTTTCTATAAATCGAACCCTCTTCGCAATCCTAAGCAAAGAGGTGGGGGGGGGGGGGGACAAAAATCGCGGCACGCATAACCGCGGATACGCGCTAGGCGGAAGTGAACTCGGCCGACCCCACTCGCATGGCGTGTGTCATTTGTTCGGCCTCTTTCTGTGTACCCTCCGCATCGGAGAGAGAGAGAGAGAGCACACGTGCTCCCCACATTTTCACGATCGTGACCATGTGGACTAAAGAAAAAGGAGCCGACCAAACCCCCCTCAGCCTACAACATTCGAGCAAACCAATTCCGACGGCGAGTTTAACGGTGTATCCGTTTCATGGACTCCAAAACAACAAGCGACAGCCATTTCGACTCACCTCGCGGAAGCGGCGTATAACAATGGCGGCATCTGGATCGCGGCCAAAGAAGAAATCCAAGACTATGCTTAGAAGCAACCAGCCGTTCGTTCGTTCTTCTCCTGCTTTTTTCTCCGGAGAGAGAAAGAAGGTTAGAAGGAACGTCGAAAGAAAGGATTTGATACGCGTAAACAAATAGTGTGACGGGTTCTGAGGTTGATCCCAGGTGAAAAGAGTTTGCGGAGAAAATGGCGGAGAGATGGAGGGTTTAATTGCATGCTGGAAGAGGGCGGGCCGATCGTGTTGCTGAGCTATATTATCAGCATCGATACAACCCGGTTGATTTATAGAAATAACATCGATGAAAAGTATTTTTAATAATGATCGACGTTCCTTCTCCACTAGCCAACGTATGGCGAGCCATTGACTGCAGTGTACCGAAAAGAATATAGTAATGCGGATGTAGTGGGCGCGAGGCCGCTAGGTGATAGTGGTTTGCGAGGCCCCTAGACGATAGTGGTTTGCGAGGCCCCTAGGCGATAGTGGTTTGGGAGGCCCCTAGGCGATAGTGGTTTGCGAGGCCCCTAGGCGATAGTGGTTTGCGAGGCCCCTAGGCGATAGTAATTCGCAGCTCGAGTAGTCCGAAAACATAGTTAAATTTTATGGAGGAAAACAGGCTATCAGATTCTTAATAATATCTTTGCATATTTAAAATATAGCGAGTGGGATTCTGAGGTCGATTATTATAGCAACACCAAAGTGGAACCCACAGAAATGATGTTTTTTTTAATGACACCCGTCAGATAAGACTGGTCTTCGCCAAATATAATTTACGTTATCTTCTTCATCATTTAGGATAAATGACCGCTTCTTTGTGCCTGGAATTTTCACATTCGGTCTATATATCTTTCCCCTTTAGCGATAAGCTGCTGACTCTGTTAACACTAACTCTCTTGCGACTCTAGACCTAGATGTGTAAGGCTCCCAGATACGCGAGAACCCCAGAGGCATGAGTCCCTAGGCGGTCACCTAGATCGTGTGGTCCTATATCCGCCTCTGAGTATATTTATATATAGTAGATTGTATTTATATCAGTTGCGTAGCTGTTATTTCGCAGCCTGCGCCCTGCGTAGGAGCAAACAAAATTTTTAGATATTATAGCAATACTAGCATAATTGGCCGTCAAATATGACGGGATTATCATAAAAGTATTCCAAACATATTTTATTTCGATATGAAAAATCAGTAAGATATGCTATGATCTGGTTTAGCTTTCATGCTCAATCGAACCACTGTTTTTTTAAATTATCTTTGTTTGAATTATATTGTTTAAATAATAATTATTAAATTAATTATCCAAATATTTGCTGAAAATAAGACAAAAATCGAAATAATAAGATATCATGCATAAAGAATTTGCAGAAATTTGTTTGAAATATTTGAGAAAATTATAAGTAATTTAAAACGTATAGAATTTAACTTAATAATTGAATTCTTTTACTCGTATTAACGCTAAAAACAGGATAAAATGAGAATGAACAGTCAATTTACCATCAAAGGAAAAATATGTAGTAACTTACTATGAACTAAATACTTAAATGAACTGCAATGAGTTTTAACTATATTTTAAGATCTCAATTTTTTTAAACTAGATTTAGTAGTTTTGAATTTTTTCTGAAAATTGGCTTTATTTAAAGAAATTTAAATAAAAGTCATAAAATGTTATTTTTCAATCCTATTAGAAATTCGGTTCGAAATATTATCTGTATTATCATTTACAGAAATCCATTGAAAATTACGTTACCTATATTTAGTTTTATGAATTCCCACCATTTGATTGATTTGATAGTATAAAATTGTTTATAATCAATTATAAATGGTTATTGTTATTTTTATACTGCAGCTCCTTTTAATCCTATACAAATGCTACGTCCTCTTCCTCTTTCTCCATTTCTGCTCATTCCCATTCTCTTTTCCTTCCTCCCTCTAATTACTTAATAGATTCAGTAAATAAGTTATACCCATGTACAAAAGTCTGACCTGCGTTAAAGCACTAAATTGGTGCATTTATTATGAGGCCAAGAATAGAATGCAATAATCGGGACAACAGTGGCCCAATATAAATAAAATGCGTGGAAACGTGAAAAAAACTATTAAAACGTAATTTTTGGAGATTTAGGAATGTAAACGAAAAAGGTCTGCAAGTTAAGGAATGGCTTTTTGCGTGATTCATATATGCGATACGAATTTATAACTCATTTTCAGTAAATTATAAGATGCACTGCAAAAAGCTATGAAAATAACTATAAAAATTACTAAATTACTAAATTACTAAAATTTTCAATCTGAAGTTAACTGAAAAGAAATTAATGAAAAACGCGAGTTTTATTATAAATAAACTGATGTGGGCAACACATGACTTTCTCCATATTTATATGGCAAATTACATGTTGTTAGCTCTGGGATCGTTGTCAATATTTACTTCCGGTTGACAATTAAGAAATGAAAAAGTAAAATTTGTTATGGATATTTATCGCATGTGTGAACAAACGTTCTCTCTTACGGAATCAAACAAAGCTCCATTACGTTCAGCACTGACAGATCAGAGTTTAAGAGAATTTTAAGAACAGCAACTACAGCATTACTCCGGATATAAGTGGAATTGCGAAAGAAAAACGGTGCAATATCTCCCATTAAGTCTGTCATCTCATTTTTGTCGCATAAATATTGTATTCAAAAGTTGTTACGGTAATTACTGAATCTACAATAGCGAACTTAAATTTTTTATGTACTAAACTTTCATAGCGTGGCCCGCCTAAGTCCAATCAAGGTCGACTTTTGTCAATTTTTGCGTTGCGCACCTCTGGTCTAGACGACTCTTGCAGTATTGTATAATACAGTTATGTTCAAATTCTGCGAGACTAATATTAACCAGACTCTTTACATTGTTGAACCACCACGCGTTTCATATTAACTGGCTATTATTTACTACTATCTGCGGCAGACATTAAGAGCTGAGGCATCAGCTTTTCAATTTCTTTTTGTTTTTTAAAACCATTAAAATCTGTAACTAACACTTTATAATATTTATTTCAGGAGCTGCGCGTGAAATCAACTCGAAAAATGCCAACAACAAAAAAAAATTGTTTCGAAAAGCATACAATCACTCTATAAATGGAACATTCCGTGAAAAACTTGCGCGCTTCCATAAAAAGATAGATGGGATGGAAATCAAAATATAGAATAAAATCGCTGAATACTAAAGAGGACATACGCCGCCGCTAAAATAAAATTGTCTACTTTTAATTTTGATCATCGTGCGAACCCATTACAAAGGAACGACCCAATTACTCGAGCGTCGATTAACTGAAGTTCGCTCGTATCAAAGGATAGAGTGGACGAGGAAGTGTTATGTTGAAAGCTATTTTTATACTCTCACTAAAAGGACATAAAGGCTTTTTATCAAAGGGTGGACCATCAGCGCAGGAGATTTTTACTCTTATCATGCGCAAAAATATATTTCCACACCCGCTTCGTGCTGCCAAAACCAAAATAGATACGTAAGTCAAGAAATAACTTTGTTTGTTTTCACGTAAATACAGTTCAATGAAAATAGGAAACAATTTAAAATATTTAATATCATACTTTTCTAAATTTGTCCATCAATGAAAATATTGTGCCAGAAAACATCAAATCTTAAGTTGTAAATTCAACTTAAAATCGTAGAATATGTACCCACAGGCTAATGGAGCTCGGCTAACACACATTTCCATGTAATCCTTAGTATTTTAAAGTAGTTAATGCTTATTGTTCCATGACATATGATGATGTAATAAATAAAAGAACTCCTTAAGCAAAAAAAAACCGGTTAATAAATGAGCCCAATGCATTTCACCCACAATGTGGGCATTTTCGGGGCAACCTGACACGACAGCGACCAGAGGTCAACTGTGAGGATATGAAAGGTAGTACTATCTCCTAACAGTTGACCTCTGGTCGTTGTCGTGTCAGGTAGCCCCTGAAAATGCCCACATTGTGGGTGAAATGCATTGGGCTCATTTATTAACCCTTGTTTTTTGGCTTAAGTAGTTCTTTTATTTATTAATTACAAGCCAAAATGTAGAGCTATTTATGTTCATATGATGATGTAATAGGTTTTTAATCGAATGAAAATACATTAAATTCTCATTTGTATATTGTATATGTATACATTTTAATGTATATCGATTTAAGGGATGTTAGTTTAGGGTATTTTTGATGCAGAAGTTCTTTTTATTTATATCTTCTTTGTATAATGATGTGAAAAATAGAAGCAAAAATGTAACAACGCTAAAATGGTGAGGAATGTACAGAAAAGCCAAAGGGATCTTACGTAGTAAGCTATTTAAAACTAGATTAAAGCAGATATAATCTAAAAGTCTTGTAAGGATTATCCTGAGAAAGAATGTAAAGAAAATGTAAAAATAAGAGCTGACTGACTAGAATACGTACCCGTAGAATTAATCTAGTTTGGACATTACAAGAAAAGAGAGAGACATGTTCGAAGGAAAAATGGACGGATAAATATAAAGAGGAAGGAAAAGGTTTCAGCTGATAAGACGACTTGAAAGGGAAAGAGAGCTATGAAGACATGAAGAAGACTGAGGAAAATAAGAGTATGTGGAAAACCATGAATAATCATCCACAAGTCTACGGACAGACTACCTATGATGATGAGAAAAATAATATTTCTCGCGGCGTTCAACAAAATATTTTAATGCGTTTGGATGCAGCTAATGGCGGAAACCGTCGCATGGTGGGGGTCCAAACCTCAAAAGGGGCCCGGATACCAAGGAATACAAATCAATGGGGGGAAGAGGTATAACGTTTCCGGTACGCCACACTTAAACAATTAAACTGTTGCGCCTTCTCGTACTGTTATTGCCATAATAGGATTTTTAGCATAAAGGCCCTAGCCAAATGGAGGGAGAACTAGCTAACTTAATTTAAAGGAAAGAGAACGACCTAATGCCGCGCGTATGTCCTGCCATTGTTGAAACTACAGACAAACGTAGTGGAGAAAATGTAAAACAATAAAAAAAACTAGAGATATGAAAAATTATCTAGGGCACGCTAAAAGATTATCCATAATTTTCTAATACCTTGTATATATGTCTGTCCGTTCATGCATGTACTAAGAGAAAATGCGTCCTATGAGGTAGAAGTTCACCGGACGTGGAGGCCTATACTTACTTATCAGGTGTTGGACCACCAGGGAGCACTGAGGAGCCAGATGCATCGATCTCAATGAAAAAATTATGCTAAAAATACATAGAATTTTGAAGATGAGATTTTTATGCGCGATTCGAGGATTATTCTTAACTTTATTTTTATAAAATATAATTTTGCTGGACATCAAACTCGATACGGAAACTAGTTGTGTTTTAGTTCTCATCTTTTGGTTAGCATGGCAAACGGGAAAGTACGCGGATATCTTGCGATTTTTAAAAAAATAGATGTCAAATTTGTCGAATAGTTTGATTAGAAACTAATAAAGAAGTGAATACAGCGCATATTTCCGTATAGAAAAAAAAACTATTTTTGACTCGATTTTTTTTATCAGTCTTCAAAACTCACTTTTATAAATCAAAAAGAAGCAATAAATCGACCCCGTCATCAGATTCGTTGAACGTGCGACTCACGAAGCCACGATGAAATAGAAATTCTTAACAAAAATTCATATTTTTTACACGAATTATGACAATAAACGGTTAATATTGAAATTTTAACCGTAAAAATCTCATTTAGACTTGATTTTCACCTAGCATACGATGCCTCGAAACCTCGACAAAAATTCCAGCTTTAACTCTAATCCGGCCCGCCAAAGCATAGCCAATGCGACCCGCCAAGTAGAAAAGGTCGCCTACCCTCCGAGTTAGATAACAAGTGACGTAAGGCAACGAATGCATGCTTTCTTTTTTAGTCGCGTCAAGCAACTTACGCTGTCATATATTGCCCTGATTAATCCCATCGATCCTTTCAGGGCACTCGACGTCATCTGGGTTAAAAAAAGGCTCCCGCCTTTATTTTTTCCTCCCTCTCGCCCTTCCGCGGCGGCTTCGCGAGGGAGATTATCGAAACGCGCGATAAAAGGGGATGACGTGCGGGATGCAGCCGAGTGATCCGTGACGAGTGCGATAACTCGAATTTATCGCCGTTCGGATTGCGGCGTCAATTCGAGCGTTCGTGGAATCGAGGACGAGATAAATGTCCGTTCGCGGCGCCCCGAGACCGTCGGTCCCTTTGAGAGCAAATGGCTCGGAAAAGTAACCGCGACTGCCTGCCTGTTGACGCGACGCGGTTCCGTCATCGCAGGAAAAAAAATGTTTGTTTTCGGTCACTCGCTATCATAAAAGTTAATACGGAAGAATTTCTTCAGTAGCGTATCGGTTTGGAAACAATTCGTAGTGTAAATAATTTTTATATCTGAATTAAACATTCTTAATCGGGAAGTTTGTTAAAAAAGCGCTATTGATGACGTCAGCGTTAGACACATATAGTAAGGCTTTTATTAATAGAGATATATATACTTAATATATATTCTCACTGGTTGAGTTTTTATCGTCTAAAAGTTATCTATCGCGTAACATATTTTAATTATCATTAATGTCTACAGCAGTGGCGGCCGAAGTGCGGCATGCGTGCCGCTTGTGGCACGCCAAGTTTTTTTTGTGGCACGGCACACAATTAGTGATTGTGTTAATAGGTAGTATTATGGAAGAAGGAGATGTGGAATGACACTAAGAAATTATTTCAAAGAAATCTCATTTCCGCTGCAACGCCACGAGCTTTACTGCTTTAAATAAACTGTTACGTTCTTGAGATTGTCTGACATCCCGAAAGAATTGTTCACTTCACTTATGCATGTGAACAAACTTTTTTCAGCAATGAACCCCATGAAAAACAAACAGCGTATTTGGCTTACTGATGAACAACTTTGAAATATTAGAAGATTAGGAACTATAAATTTTCAACCACAAACTGAAGTTGATTAAAATGAAGCAAATCAAAGAGTTAATCAATAAAATAAACATTTAATTAACTCTAATTTCAAATCTCTTTGTAATATAAAACGATTAGCATTGCAATTCATATGAAGCGTTATTTGTGAGAATTCGAATTTTTATTGTAGTTTTTGACCACTAATGTATTTTTATTGAATTTTTTGGTTCGTATTTTTATGCAGCACACCGATGCTTTAAAAATTTGAAATTGGCACTACACAAACTTTGGCTTCTAAAATACTACAAAATTTAAAAGTTTTGCCGACCTGATCTTTTCAAGGCAAATCTACATACACTGCAATGAGGAACAATACATTTTTGTTTTAAGTATAGATTCATACGTCCACTACGTAAGAGTATAGGGTATTAACGTTCGCTAAAAAAACCAAAATTATCTA
This sequence comes from Tanypteryx hageni, assembly GCA_028673005.1. NCBI lineage: Eukaryota > Metazoa > Arthropoda > Insecta > Odonata > Petaluridae > Tanypteryx > Tanypteryx hageni. The sequence continues at coordinate 52,029,962 of CM054115.1, read as the reverse complement.
TATTGTTATAAACTCCTCAAACTAACCGTTTCGGAAAGAAATTCTTAAGCCGTCGCACCCCAACGAATATGTGACGCGAACTGCATATGTTGACAGAAAATATAACTAATCATTAAAGGAGACCAAAGACGAGAGATCGGAGGTAAAGTTACATTTGCGACGAAAACGGTTAATACACGGTAAGCTGCATTGGCATGAGAAGCTAGCTTGCGACGAGATGGAATCGCATTTCTCCATGGCATGGGTATGCATGCTATGATAATTCAGGTTACTCTGAATTATCATCGACCCAGGTCGGGACATGGTGCTCTCGTTGCTAAAGCGGTTGCATGATTTCATGGCTCTGACTGTTGAAGCACGATCGTTTAATCCTCTCAGGAGAGGTAGAGAGGCGGGTCATGGCACCTGCCTTAGGATACTGAGCGCGCGGGATCGAACCTTGCCGTTGGCATGACGACTTGGACCGTTATCGCTACAGTCGATGAGCTCGAGAAATCATGCCTTGACGCCATGATGGAAGTTTGCGGGAATGAATAACAATTTGGACTATATAAACAATATAGTTGACATTTTGATGGGTGTTTCGACCGAGGAACAAAATCGTTTTCGTATTGAAGCTTTGGTTCATATAGAACATTGTATGAAGGGAAGAATGTGTAAATTTTTGCTATTAGTATTTTTAATATAGAATGAAAATTCATCTATTTCGCCTTCGAGTCTATTTTATTATGTGCATAATGATTACGGGTTTATTTATCGAAACATTTTATTCTTCCTTCCATAAGAAATAAAACCTTTTAACTGCGAATGTTTTCAAGGAAAAGAAAGAGGCACCAAAACTAGTTTTTAAAACACATAACCAAATTAAAGATTAAAAAGATTTCCTGAATAAACAAGACAAATGTGATATCCAATACAGGACATTTTCTCATAAATAAAGTCAATTTAAGTTTTCTCCAACAAGATGGCATGACGAGCACGTAACGATAAAGTCATCATCGAAGTTTTTAAGTATTTAGCAATGAATAAATCAGTATAGGAAGAACATATAATGGAAATTCCAAGGCATTATGTTTTTAAATTCAGGTTTTTCAGATGTATATATATATATATATATATAATTTTAAATCTACCAAAGATAAAAACTGACAAATGACGCACGCCGAACGAAAAACGCGTCGATGTTTATCCAGCAATAAATACACGCCAGTTACGCACGATTAAAATATTACGTGCCTCCTCCGCTCGACAAAACGGTAATTTATAGCTCATAATTACATCCCGAGATACGCATCGATAATATCGGCTCGCTCTCTATTTACATGAGAAAAAAAACTCATCGAGCAATTAAAAAAAAGAACGATTGATTGATAGCGTCCATATAGAGGAAGTCAGACCCTAGCTGAAAGGTATGGCGGAGGTTTTTAAAACTGCCCCGGGGTGAAAAAGCGTGAAAAAACAATAGATTGTAAAGGGGGCGGGGAAAGGAGGAACAGTCCCTCCACCAGTTATGAAAAATATATCAATTCCGCTCCAAACGAACGGCGATCGACATATACACACTCGAACTGATCGTTCCGCTCTGGTGGTCCAAGCTTTTAATCCCACTCCCACCACAAATACTCTCCCATCATTCCCAAAATTCTCATCCCCTCCCACCACCCACCCCTACAACACCATACGCCCACTCAGACACGTGAGAATTCTTTAAGTGATTATCCCTTTCAACCGTCGATTAATTAAATTTTCTCCTCTCGCCGACCACGCCAATCGATAACGCATTTGCCGAGTGGCGGATTTTTTTTATTGTCTCGATCGAAGCGAGAAAGAATAATTGTCTGTTCGAGATTTCCGGGGAAACAACGCAGGGTTTAATCGAAGGACGGACTTCGAGGAATGCGTAAGGAAATAAATGGGGGAAAATCAAAATTCAGAGAGAGAGAGAGAGATTTTTCAAAAGTTCGGAACTAAGAAGGTCTATCGATTTGTCAATACTGAAAGAGATGCCTTTCTCCGATTCTGTACAGGTTTTGCATAAGCATTCGTATCGCTAAGAAGAATACAAACCTTCATGTTGTTCGCCGTAATAAAAGATCTGTAGATTCTGTCATTAGCTTTCTATCCGTTTCCAGTTATGACACATATTACCTTGGTTGCGCAACATAAATAAAGCAAAAGTAAAAAATAATCTAGGAAAAAAAGAGTCGCGATAATCTCAGGCGACGTCGAGACGACTGATAAAATCTGCAGTCGAGAAGATAAATCGGTGTTCGCGAATGAAGTAACCTGACTAAAGCAACAACTATAGGTATACAGGGATAAAAATGTCCATTAAAAACTAAGATACCCGTAGATAAACGTCTCCTTGGCGACAAGTGTCGCGGACTCTGGGACGCCAGTCGGATTTTCCCGCGGAGAACGGGATATATCATCAGCCTATGCAGAATGTGACGATGGAATCGGAAAATTTAGATAAAACGGGATGCAACAGCGTGCGCAATTAGAATATGGCGGGAAGGGCATTTGAATAAGTCGGCGTAAGTTGTCTGAAACTATAAATTCAGTCGAAACTCAATAACGAGAAGGATATATATTAAAGTATTTCCCCTTAATACTCTCATGAGCTGACAATGACGCTTTTTTATCCCTGGAGGTTCTACCTGCTGAGATGCAATTATAGTTTTAAAATTAAAACTACGATGATAATCACCTTCGCGTGGCACACGTGGAGTATTAAGTCTAACCTTGACTTTCAAACAGAACGCCTGAAGCGGAACAAGAAAATTACGCGTCGATATTCTGACTGACACTCATTATAACAATGAATACTGCCTGAGGAGTTTTATCGAAGAGTTATAGATTTTAGGATTACGCTTAAGATCGAGACACAATTAATTATATTTTTATTGCACACACATTTAATGTACTGCAGTACATATTTAATATTACTTAAGTTACTGTAAAATGGCGACAGATTTGGCGTAAATATTACTTGAAGTTTTTAGCGCCAGCTTCTTTCATATGACAGAACGTTTAACTTGAATTTTTATAAAATTTATTTATTTATTTTAAACTAGCTCCTAAACAGCACATTAAGGCCTTTTTGCATATGATCAGACGGACCTCGAACCGGCGACCATTGCATTGGGAGCTAGACACACTAACCACCTCTCTACTAAGGCTGGAAAATCCCATTAAACATGCCCGTAATGCATTACAACGCGGCATACGACATTCAATTGTCAGGTCACGTCTTCGGAGATTCTTGTCCTGAGGCGAATTTCAAAACGGCGACTTTAAAATGCAGAGGCAGATGAACTTTTCCATCTGACGAATACCGTTCGTTTTTTCAGCTCCAAGATCAGAAAAAGGATCGTTAATCAACGCCTACTTCTTTGATGGCGGTATTGTTAGCAACTTAGAGGCATTTGTTTGATAAGCGTCCTTTTAATGTTCGTAACGCAAGCAACTTGTAGTGCTTAAGAAGTAATAATGCAATGTATGTAACTATCTGTTTTACGCATTAATACGGGCTCAAAATAACAACTCGTAGGAACATTTCCTATCGGATCCAGCATGTAAACTTAGATTTTTATGATTTCGTTAAATTCCTTGACTTCTCGACAACTTTAGAAAAAGTTTTTACGAGAGTGAGAAACATGTATCGTTGTGAAATAGCTTCATAAAAGTCATGGAAAAATTAATTTGACATATGATTGCTGTTCAGCGATTTTCACCGTCGAATTAAAAAATAGTAAGGATTATTTTACGGGATATTGATATTTTCACTATAAGCAAGGTTTTTTTTATCTTATGACAGTTATAAAAGTTTACTTAGCAAACCTATACCCTTGGTCAGCGAGACAACTTATTAAGTTTTATATCTTCAACTTTCTTGAGACATTTAGTGGAATTTATTCTTTTGTTCATTTTCTTAACTCTCCATATTTTTCATTCGTTTAATCATGATAGATTGCATTCGTTTAAACCAGGGGTCCCCAAACTTTTTGAGAGGAGAGGCACATAGGAATATTGAAAGTGCAAGGCGAAAAAAAACCATGTTTCAAATTTTAAAATGTTATTCTATAATTACTTAAGCATACATGTATATATAACTATAAGTAAACTTGAATAAATGTAAGAAAAAATTCTAATGCGAACAATGCGTCTGTTTTTAAATTGGAAACACTGATTTTATGATGTTTAATAAAATTTCCGCGGGCCGTAGTTTGGGGACACCTGGTTAAAACCATTGACCATACAACGTTATAGTAGATTAATAAAATAATAAATATAAAATTCACATAAATAAATGCTTCAGAAAGTAAAAGGTAAAAGTTGTGTTGCGTAATCGTTAACAAATAAATCATCTGTAATATTTTTTCCACACAAATTATATATAGCCAAAATAATTTTCACTTTATATAGTATTCAATTAATTATATTTATTTTTCACTTATTAGAGCATCTATAGTTTGGTTTCATTATTTTTTTAATATAAATTTTATTTTTATTTAATATTTAATTTACGCATACCCGTCATATTTGACTGGCAAGTACGCTAGTTATATAAGATAATTTTTAGAAGATTTCCCAATTTAGAATCTTACACAAAATAATTCCTTTATTTATGATAATGGAGATAGTTCCATGGTTGTATCATAGGAAAATGAAATAATGTCACAAAAATTTCATAAATTCAACTTGCGTAGCAAGAATTTCCCGGTAATATTTATATAGGCTTATTATCCGAAATTAACGAATGTTTAATAAATATCCCATTGGATCAAATACGAATTCTTTGACTAGAAATAAATAAATAAACCAATCAATACTTAATTTCTCTTAAAAAAGAGAATTTATTTTTAAAAAGAGAATTTATTTAAAAAAGAGAATTTATTTTAAAAAAGAGAATTTCTTTTTAAAAAGAGAAATAAGAGAACACTCTCCATTAAGGCAGGACCGGCATGAGGCATGCTCAGTCGGTTCCCTGGAACAGGGATTCGCGCTTTATTATGGAACCCGCACAAGGCTCAATTCTCATGTATTGATACCGCAATTTTTTACCCTCTTTATACGTGGAAATTGATTTTTGATAATGATTCAGGAACGAATTAATAAAATTAACTTATTTCTAATGGAAAAACCAATTCAACTTACGAACATTCAACTTACGAACACATTTCATGGTACGCATTACGTTTGTATGTTGAGGTTCAACTGTATTATTTGTAATGTACTACCTTATATTATTATAAAAAATTAATTAATTAAAAAAAGGCTCACACTAAGTCAAGAGCGACTCACTTCCCTTGCAATGTTTTCAATAAAAAATGACATGGCAAAAACTTCAAATTTTGATGATATACTTTGCAGGAAAACGAGAAAAATTATTTTTTAAATATTTTTTTCATATATTTAATAAAACTATTTGATTTTGTGATTTTATAAAAATCTGTGATAGTTGATCGTTCATTTTGTGTAATTATATATGATTATATTAATTTCTAAATTACACATTAATTTGTAGTTTTTAAACAATAAAGTTTCTACTCAAAATTATTTTAACAACTATTTTTTATAAAAAAAACACCATTGTACTTAAAAAACGTAATTTTTTGCGCCAACGGTTATATATATATACGTACATAAATAGGACCCGCCCCCGCTCACTATCGAACTAAACCCTGCAAATAATCACGCCGACCCTGCTTTAAGGCGATAGCATAAAAAAGACGCGTGCATCTGCATCTCCAAGGAAAAACTTTGCGGCATGTATAGCGCAAGCGGTGACATCTGGCGTCGCATGAAGGGAACCATGAAGCATAATCGGCGGCTTTGTTTACGCAATAGAATAGAGAGGGAGAGGACGCAGCGCAGATGACAATGGATCCGGGGCGATGATGATTATGGTGCACAGCTGTCGGTTGCTGGTTTGCAATTGGAAACGGGAGGAGACGCCTCAATACGATGGGTATTAGGAATTGAAATCCTTGATAATGTATTCATTCGTATATTCTTCGAACTTGATTAAGGTGAATTATTATTTTTTTAAATCCCTGTAGGTGTCGTTTATCGATGTAATTGTTCGTACTCGCGCAGGCCATTCCATCGATTACATTATTTTCTTAAAATCTCCGAGTATCACGAACATTTAAATTTGACTTTTTCGTCTATCAAAACGCTTATGAGCCGAGAATGTCTTTTCCAATTTGAATCATAATTTCTGGATATAACTGACCTTGTCCCTTTTAAATTTTAGACTATTTAACTTTAAATCCAACAGTAACGTCATTGGTTCGGTTGCAGGAGTGATTCTTCTTTACATTTGAATAACATAGGAAGAGCTGAAACGTAGCGTGCATGCCATTATCATTGCAATTTTAATATTACTTATAATCATCCTACAAACTGGGTACTTGGTCCAAAGAACGCCTAAAAGAAGGTCAGTTCATTTTTCTACCTTTTATTTTCTGATGCGCGTTGAATCGGTAGAGGAATTCGTTTTTAACGCCAAAATTCCACGTTTTTGAAGGAAAAAACGTTCCCCGTCATGGCGATACTCGTTGTATTTTTCGCGAAATTACGTAATCCTAAAGAGGCTGGTATTTACTATGCACTCCTTTGCTTACCTAAACCACTATATTATTAAGGTGACCAGATGTCTTCTTTTGAAAATTTTTTCCTCATTAAAAAATAATGTCCTCTTTTGTCCTCTCTTGAAGAATTTTTTAAATTCTGATAATGATTAAGTATTTAAAGTATTTAAGTATTCAACAAAAATAAGCATAAACATACTACTGTCAGTCTGGCGTGTAATTCACCCAAGTAAAACGATACTTTTCGAGTTACTGTTATTGATTTAGATATTTGGCCCTTCTACCATCCCAGTTAATAGCATTGTCTATGTAAGAGAAATGTTGTATTGCTTGTTTGTTTAGTGGTGGCAGTCGGCGACGCGTGAGAGGGGAAGTGAAAGACTTGGGAGGGGAACTTTAAAGAGGAAAGTCGACGTCATAGCCATGCGCAGTAGCACATTTTGGGTTCGGACTAATATTTTGGAGAAAAGGTCAAGCAGCTTTTTGTTCACGGCTAAACATGGCCTCCCCTATAGGCGGTCCCGCCTCAAGGATGAACTCGTCCATCCGTGAGAGTGCCTTCTACGCACCGCCACCACTAAACGAACATACTATACCTGTTCCAATTATTCCTCATCCACTTTTACATTTACCCTTGATGAGAGCAGTACTTACCACGCGTGCAATGTGTGCATCGCACATAGGGGCAGCTTCTAGGGAGCGGCAGCGATCAGCGAAAACAACTACATAAAAGGGGCGCAGCAAACCGAACCAAACCGTCCCAATTTAGTGGACCGCGAACCGAACCAGAATTTTTACAAAAATGATAGCAGATTCTCCATCAAGTTGGGCGGATGCATTTTTATTATATTATTTTTTAATCCGATTTGACTCAGCCGATCGACATAAAAAGTAAAGGGATCGAAAGCAAAGAGGCCATCCCTCTAATAAAATCGTTCCGCTACAAATGCCCTGAACACATCGGCGTGGGAACCGCGTTCTATTCCCGTTTTTCAACTGTTGCCGACCGGTTCTTTGATATGCCACTTTGTCCGGCGGCAGCGCCATTATAATGCAATCATGCAAATAGATTCTCCCTCGGGATTTCCTCTTCGGCGAGGCAAGATCTGAGAATAAGCCATTAAAAATATATATATATATATATATATATATATATATATATATATATATATATATATATATATATATATATATATATATATATCGGTCCGCTGTAAATTACAGATCGGACGATTTGAAATAGAGAGAGAGAATGACAAAAACTACTGATGCGTTTGTGCTGCTCTTATTTGTACAAATTCAACCCATTAACTAGAGGCATTTAAATTAACCGGAGAAGTTTATGCACGCTAACGAAGAGAGGCATTTCCGGAATAATTGCAGAGATATCGAAGAAAGCGCGGTCGTAGACGGGGAAAAAGGTTCGATCCTTGCTAAATGGTTATCCCTGGGCGTGGCGCGATATGCTAAATACTTCGAGTATAGGTTCCGGAAACTCAGTATGTTGGGCATGCTATAAGCAAGATAAACCCCTCTTTTTCTTGGAATGGAGTGCCATGAAAAGAATTCTGCGTTAATCATTAGCATAAAGAGGAATTTCCGGTCAAGAAATCCTTCTTCGGAAATTGATATTAATTCCGACGAAATAAACAAATATTATAAAATATCAGGACTTCCTCTATAGAAGGGGGGGGAGGCAGACATATGAGTCTGTAAGCCACACATAGCGTCCTCAATAATATTAAGAGCCGCACTCAAGCGAGAGCTGTGGTAATAGGTTGAAAATGCAACACAAGGAAAACTAAGGAAAGAAATTATCAAAAAAATTTGTTTATTCTTTAACAACTCCGAAAGATAGATTCGGCGCATATTCATACATGCCTTTGGGAGATTAAGATAAAATTGATTCAGGGAAAAAATGGATAACATTCCCTCGCGAGGTGCATATAGGGTACATTAGAGCCGCACTTCAGCCATGTCTGCTCTATAGGTTAAGGAAATTCCATTTTTGTAATTTCAACTCACATGGAAATACAATGTTCCAATAAATATTCCCAGAAAGTCACATTTTTATTAGTCAAAATCAAATCTATCGCAGAGCATACTATTAGGTGCTAAAAAAGTAAATATTCTCGAATTTCAATTAATTTCAATGGTTACAGATGACGTTTAAAACAGAAAGAATTCAGTACATAATTATCCTTTGAGAAGATCTTGTGATTTCAAACAGGATTTTAAATAGGTATTTACTCATTGCGCGTTGAAAAATAATATCTAACACTCTTAATGGATAGCCAAACAAAATAAAGAGCTCAGAGAATAAATGTTAGATATTTTGGGTAAAACATATCTCTAAGTTAATCATGTATAGTTTCCAGAAAATAAAAATTCTCTATGGTTAAGCAACAGCCAGTTCGGGTTCCAACCAGTCCAGCAGCTAAGCTATTGAGAGTTTATAAGTTCAAATTAGGGAATTAGTTCGATGGTAAAACGATGCGCGTCCTAAATCGATTTGGAGAACTTAAAAAAATAATCGATTAAACTGCACGAGGAAAAAATGAAATGGAAAGGTGTAAATCTTTTCAAATTCTTTCCTTTTTACCGTGAAAAAACCTGCTTGTTACGGTTCATCTCAATTCTGACGTGTGCGCTTATATCGAGCTGTGAAGTGACCCGGCGCTGGCTATCGTCAAGGAAACTGAGTGAAGGGCTATCCGGTCGAGGAGTGAGTTGCCTCAACGCGCGTTTTAGCACGAAACACGCATTCAGAGAAGAATTCGTTAAAGGTGAGGGGGAAATGGAGAACGGACAGCGTCGTGCTTACACTTCTGCAGGGTAGGACTATGAGGAGGAAACAGTATAACAAGGGAGAAGGACGGCTGGAGAAGAAGAGGGAGACTAAGGGTTTAAGAGGAGGAGAATAACAACGATAACAAGAGAAAGGGAAGAGAGGAAGAATAATAGATGAAGGGTTAGAATAAAGATCGTGCATAGTAGGATGCATAAAAGAGAAGGGAAATGGACGAGGAATTGGAAGGAAGAGAAATGAAGGAGCAGGGAGAGGAAATAGAAAGAGGAGGAACAGAGAAAGGAAAATATGACGAAGAAGGGTTTCAAGGAAAAAATAAAGTATACGTGGGTGGCTATGGAAATTAAGTTCACTGAAAAACAGTACAAAAGAGGAAATATAAGGAATCCTTGTGAAAGGTAAAACTATGAGAAGGGGCAAAACAGGATAGAAGTAACTGGGAGATGTAAAGGTACAAAGCGAGAGAGAAATCTCGGGACTACGGAGAGAAAAGGAGAAAAAGAGGAAGATAGGACTAAATGGAAATACTTTATCTATATAGCTGAAATTCATTATTAGGACTACTCTTATATATGCCTGTTTGTCATATAACCACCGGGGGTGATTGATGACCCCAAGAAATCAACTTAAATGATCAATTTTTGCTAAACCTATTCGGAATTCTGTACGTATGATTTTCATGAGCAATTCTAGATAGATTTTTGAAGCTAAAGACCTAATTTCAGTAAAAAAGTCGATTAAATTTAGTGCATGATTTTTTCGACTTTCTACGCCAAACTGAGAATTTTTTTATTATTCAGACCATCTCTTTTGGTCATCCCGCCATAGCGAATATTACACTCTTATTTTCTGATTTTAAAAATTAAATTCGTCGATTATTTTGACAGAAAGGTGAGGAATGGACGAAAATGTAGGACTTCCATAAAGAGAAGAATGGAAGAAAGGAAGGAGGAATGCTAACAACGTAACGAATAAAGGGCTCAAAAAGGAGAACGTTATAAGTTGCAGGAGCGAGCGGAATAAGAGGAAAATTGGTCGCAGCGGATTCCTCCACGGAGAATTCGTGGTGAGGTGAGGCGGAGGAAAGCCAAGGACGTCACCCTTCTCCGCCTTTCCGCTGAGTCGGATGACGTAACGGTTAGGATTGGGTTAGAGAAAAATGAAAGACAACAGCAATCGCTAATAAAGAACGAAGACGACACTCTATTCGGATGAAAGGAGGATTTTATAAGACAAGGGATTTTTTTAAGTTGGGTTCCGTGCGCTCTTGGAGGTGGGTGAAGACTTCTAAAGGAGTACGCGAGAATAAAAGCGATTTTCTCTTCGCTTTAGCTCTCATGCCAGACATTTGAATCAAAGAATGCGTTGTTAAAACCAAATACAATTATAAAATGGAGGTGTTGGAATGGAAGAATTATTTCGATATTATTATCACATTAAAATACACTAGGGGGTTTGTTTCTATTTAGTAAAAATGCTCAAAGATGCACCTCAGCATAAAAAAGGCTGAAGACCTTAGCTGCCCTAGCCTCTTACTAAGGCACCGGTTACCAAACTGGAGGTAGCGACACCAAGGCATGTCACGAAAGGTTATCAGGAGAGTCGCGTAAACAGAATTTTTATTAAAGAGTTTCGATATTTTATTTTTTCTTTAATTTTATTTAATTGAAAATTTTTATTTTATTATTGATATTAACAAAAGTCGTGATTTTATTTAAATATTCCAATCATATTTTGTATTTATTGGTAGATGGAGGGGTTAAAGGGGTTTGCGAAAAGATTTTCTGCTGGAAGAGGGGATCGCAGATTCAAATATTTTGGGAAGGTAATAACAGCTAACAAAACTAACAGTTCTTCTCTAAATCAAGGCTAAGCAACGTATGGGCGAAAATAAAATATTTTTAGAAAAATTAACTTAGTTCGGTTTCCTTGTAATTGCATCCTCCAGATTAATCTAAAGATCTGTCATAAAAGTAGTAGACGTACAGAAATTTCAACCGTTCTAATTTAAATACATGGATTTTGCAAATGATGCAAGAAATATAGATCTGAAAAATACGTTCATCGATATAAACTATTTTGCAAAGTACTACGGAAAATTAAATCATCCAGGTTAAAATGTACTCGATCGAAGAATCACCACTGAGAATGGCTGCTCCTTATCAGAAAGCTGAGTTTGGTTCATGAGAATCTTTCATAAGGGTCTGATTTTCAAATTGATTCGAGCCATTAGCTAAACAACTCATTTTTGGAATCATTCATGTTCTCTAAGATCCCTCGATCACAAAAAAATTCACGGAAAATATGTTTAAAAACAAAAAGGTTCGGCGAACAAGGATAGAGAAATTGATTCGGCAGACGCCCAGACCGTTCTATATATATATATATATATATATATATATATATATATATATATATATATATATATATACATATAACGATACGGCAATACGTGGCACGCTGGAGGTGCCGAGCTATGAGAAGACCTTTGTATTGCTAAACACAGCTGATACAGCTGGCATTGAAACATATTAGATATTTGTATCATAATGATAGTATTGTATTGTAAAATCTGAAGATAAATCTGAGATAAAGAATTAGAAAAGGACGGGAGGAAAGAGATAAAGAAGAAGGGAGGGAGAGAGAGGGAGACAGAGGGAGGGAGACAGAGGTAGAGAGTGAGGGATAGAGGGAGGGAGGGAGAGAGAGAGAGAGGGAGGGAGGGAGAGAGGGAGGGGGAGGGGAGATGAGGGAGGGGGGAGGGAGTCATGTAGGGAGGGGAGAGGGAAGGAGAGAGGGAGGGAGAGAGGAAATGAGGGAGACAGGAAGGGACGGAAACAGAGGGAGGGAGAGAGGAATGGCGAGATCATTTGACTCTCTAACTATTGTATCAGCAAAACAAGAGATCGAACATTGAGTGTATAAAAAAATTTATGATACTGAGCAATAAAGTACTAGCGCGCAGATACTCTGCGCGGGTAAAGCTAGTATTAAGTAAAAACATACTTTATATGTGCAAAATGGCACCCGAATCATAATTCCGAAATAGTGATATTATTAAAATTTAGGTTAATTAAAATTTATCAATTGGGAAGCATCTCGGGTAAATCATCTCTCGCTCAAAATTTAGCGATCGCGTTGACGTGGAGCATTTCGCTAAACTCCTATCTGAAACGAATACTACTTTTTCCACTGATATTAACATTATAAACAAATTCTTTCATGCATATTTGACACTTTCTTTGCTTTTCCTCGTAATGGAACGAAAAATTAAATCTGACTAAGTTACGCGAATATCTTCTTAACAAGTAGGGATGTACACGGGCTTCCCATGGTACAGAAATGCTTTTTGTTAAATTCGCCGTAGTATAATCGTATACTAATATATTTGCTTTGAAGTCATAAATTTATTTTTTCTTATATCGTGGCAACCCTGCTTCTTAGATCCGTTTTAAACATGTTTATTTCGTATTGTCACTCTATACTCTACCTAAAAACGAAATATCTTTGAAATCCGTTCAGCCAATATCTTCGAAATTAATAGTTAGAGACAAATTTTAACTTTGATATTGTGGTAGCCCTGTTAAGTCGACCCGGTTTGAATATAATAATTTTGTTATTTATTTATATGAAGATTATATACATCATATTTGGTTAAAATACATGCCGTCAGTTCTCTACAATTACCTGTAAAAAAATATTATTTTACGTTTTATTGTGGTAGCCCTGCTCTATAGCTCAGCTTTAAACATCTTGATTTTATTATGGTATGTTGTATAAATCTTATATAGAAAATTTAATTGAAATCCGTTCGGCCATTTCCTTCCATCTCCATAATTAGTGACAGAATTCACTTTGTAATTGTGGCACCCTTGATCGGCTGATTCAGTTTAGATATACTATTATGGTTATATATATATATATATATATATATATATATATATATATATATATATATATATATAACATGCATGTTTCGTAGACTGGCAGAAGGCCTTTGATAGAGTAAATTGGGTAAAGTTGATGAAGATATTAAAGGATATAGGTGTAGACTGGAAAGACAGGAGACTGATTAGGAATCTATATGAGAATCAAGTTGTAAAGGTCAGGTTTGAGAATGTGGACACCTGCGGAATAAATATCGGTAGAGGAGTAAGACAAGGCTGCTGCCTATCGCCAACCCTATTCAATATATATGGAGAAAGTCTAATGCAAGAAGCTTTAGAAGGCACAGGGGATTTCAAAATTGGAGGAAGGATTATAAGAACAGTAAAATACGCAGATGATCAAGTACTTCTAGCAAGAAAGGAAGAGGAGCTACAAAAAATGATAAATAGACTAGTGATAACAGGTAGAAAATACGGTATGGAAATAAATACAGAAAAATCCAAGGTAATTCGAATATCGGGTAAAGAAGAGAATCTGAACATAACTATTGGGGGAAAGCCATTAGAACAAGTTTCAGAATATAAATACCTTGGAAGTATCATAACACGAGAGGCAAAATGTACGGATGAGATCAAAACTAGAATAGGAAAAGCAAAAGCGGCTTTCAGGAGAAAGAAACAACTACTTACAGGGAATATAAGGGAAGATATCCGCAAGAAGTTGATAAAATGCTACGTATGGAGTATAGCATTGTATGGGGCAGAAACATGGACGCTAAGGAAAAATGACATCAAATACTTGGAAAGCTTTGAAATGTGGACTTGGAGGAGAATGCTGAAGATAAAATGGACAGATAGGATGAAAAACGATGAAGTGCTACGAAGAATAGGAGAGAAGCGAATGATTATACAGACTATCAGAAAGAGGAAGGCTAACTGGGTTGGACATTACCTGAGGAGAGAGAGTATGATTAAAGACGTGTTAGAAGGAAAACTAGATGGGAAAAGGGAAAGAGGTAGGAAAAGGTTTCAGCTGATAGACGATTTGAAAGGGAAAGAGAGTTATCAAGATATAAAGAGGACAGCGGAAAATAGGAGTATATGGAGAACCAGGTTTAACCATGAATAATCACGGACCTGTCTACGGACAGACTACCTATGATGATGATATGTGTTTATTATAAATATTATAATTTGATTCAAATTGATGCAGACATTTCAACATAAATATGTGTAAAAAGAATGTATTTTTATTTCTTGTATTGTGGCAGCCCTGATTTCTATACCTATATTAAACATCTTAATTTTGCTTTTATATGTTACACGCCGGCTTCCTACAACATTTCAATGAAATAGGTTAAGCCAATTCCTTCCAAATTCATAATTACCGACAAGTTTAACTTTGTAATTTTGGGACCCCTGCTTAGTCGATCCAGTCCAAATATGGCGCTTTGATCATCAATTTATGTGAATATTATATGTAGAAAATTTGGTTTAAATCAGTTAAGCCAATTATTCCCTGATATATGCGTACGGACGGACATCAGCAATGACGAAAAGTACACAAAAGAGACTCCCGTTTCGCTTTCTCGGCGGATTGTAACTCAGAATGCAAAAATGCTCCATCGCCTACGGAAGAATTCCTAACGAAACGCTGCCGTTATTCTTTTTTATGCAGTTTTCTCAGATGTGCCTCCCACACTGATGCGGGAGAAAAAATTAAGCGACAGTCATGAAATAAAAACCAGCGCGCAGAGTGCGCGCACGGAATAATTGATGGCGATGGGCGTAAATTGGCAAGATGTCTCCGAGCAACGGAAACGTCCTTTGGATTCAATGTCGACAGAAAGCAGAGAGTTTGTTTTTTTTAGAGAGGAAGTTGGGACAAACCCTTTATTTTTCTTTTCCAGACAGCTGTGAATTGTGCAGAAGGATCGTTATATATATATATTCTGGAAAAGAAAAATAAAGGGTTTGTCCCAACTTCCTCTCTAAAAAAAAAAAAACTCTCTGCTTTCTGTATATATATATATATATATATATATATATATATATATATATATATATATATATATATATATATATATCATCATCATAGGTAGTCTGTCCGTAGACAGGTCCGTGATTATTCATGGTTAAACCTGGTTCTCCATATACTCCTATTTTCCGCTGTCCTCTTCATATCTTGATAACTCTCTTTCCCTTTCAAATCGTCTATCAGCTGATACCTTTTCCTACCTCTTTCCCTTTTCCCATCTAGTTTTCCTTCTAACACATCTTTAATCATACTCTCTCTCCTCATGTAATGTCCAACCCAGTTAGCCTTCCTCTTTCTGATAGTCTGTATAATCATTCGCTTCTCTCCTATTCTTCGTAGCACTTCATCGTTTTTCATCCTATCTGTCCATTTTATCTTCAGCATTCTCCTCCAAGTCCACATTTCAAAGCTTTCCAAGTATTTGATGTCAATATATATATATATATATATATATATATATATATGTGTGTGTGTGTGTGTGTGTGTGTGTGTATATGTATACTATATAACTTTATATAAATGTGTGCACACGATTCTTAATGTTTATGTAGGACTCGGTAAACATGCTACATTGACGGATTTCTTTCTAGATCAACAATAATGACCAAGAACGATAACTAAAGCCTATCCCTCACATTCTTGCCCATTCTTAATGAGAGCATATTTTTTTAAGCATCTATTATCTATCTATTAACTCAAGAGGCAAGAGTTTAAAGCAACATAATCTCTCACATGGTTGTCTTAAAATTTAAAATCGATAGCTTTGAAAATAATACCTTGGAAAGGTACGTAGAATTAAATACAATAATAACCAGAAATAGCGTGCAAAAACTATCTTTGCATTTACACTGACTTCCTACAAGCCTCCAAGGTGTGCGGCAAGAGGTGGCATGTTTAAGTTTCACAGTAAGAAAAGTTTTCTCTTGCATTCGTTAAGTACGGGATATAATAAGTCAATTTTTAACACGTTTCGTTTCCAACGTATGCGCCTTTTGGCTTCGTTCTATCCGTCCGTCGGAACGCAGGTTCATTCTCGACTTCTAGCGAACGGATTTTCATGAAATTTGATATTTAGGACTTATGGTAAAAGAGAATGAAAAAAATTCTGCTTAATTTGCTGACGTAATATGAAAAAAACGCGTTTTATTTGTTGAGGTTTACTTAGAATTGTAAACTTAAATTTCTTTATTAATTTAATTTTTATAATTATATGATATAGAGTAATTTATTTAACAATTAATAATAAATTTTTAACTTTCAATCTATAAACATTTGATGGAATAAAGCGATCTAAAGATCCTATGCAGACAGGCATAAGGTGTAATGTTGGGATTAATTTTGAAACGAGAAAAAGTCTGCTATGACCGGGAATCGAACCCGGGTCTACCACTTGCCGGGCGGATATTCTACCACTGAACTATCTTAACAGATCAATTTTCTCGTTTCTTAACGCGGATGTTTTCTTGGTAGGGACGGAACTAGCCAAGCTAGTATCAAACTTTTGAAAATTGATCTGTTACGATAGTTCAGTGGTAGAATATCCGCCCGGCAAGTGGAAGACCCGGGTTCGATTCCCGGTCATAGCAGACTTTTTTATAAACATTTTGTCATAATTTTAATTTGGGAATTTTGATGGCACCCCCTGCCGTCCACCGATTTCTCCAAAATAATTCTTTGACATAGTAAAAAATGGCATCATAGATCTCTTACCGTTTTAATTTAACTGATTGCACAAACGGACAGAGGGTCAGACGGAGAGAGAGAGAGAGAGCGAAATCATAAGGGCGTTTATAAAATGAAACGCGCTAATGACATAAATGATTCTCATGACCCAATCAGGGCTGTTATTTAACTGAAAACAAAAAACGAACTTCTCCTTATATGTCGTAAAATATAAATCTGCTACAAAATTTGTAGAAAATATTGTAGTAAAATATTTATTGCTAAATACATTTTTATCGCGGCAGTAGCCCTTTTCAAGAAAATCCAACATGAAAGTCGTAATTCGCTTTGAACTAAGGACAGTTTGTGTATGGGTACCCAATAATAAAATACAATCTTTATAATTGAAGTAAATAAGTTCTGCTATGCTTTAGAAAAATCGTTTAATATCACTACTCGGGCATGCAGCATTTTGTAGGCGGAAGGAAATGGATTATCTACGACAAAACATACAAAGTAAACGTAAAGATTATAACTATTTAATTCGAATGAGGTATGTTTAAAATCATTTTTGAATGTTTGACTAATTACAACTGATTATAAAATAAATCGGTAAATAAAAATTTAATATTTCCCTGGCATTATTTCTGATATATCGTTTTTGCAGTATTTATTCACACTAAAATTACGTAAATACGTTTACTAATGCATCGACTTAGGGGAGGGAAGAAATTTTTCGTGGATAAAAATAATCGGGTCATGGTATCTAGTTGTTTTATGGTGTGCTTTTGTTCTAATTACGTATAGTCCTTAATTTCAAATATTCCATCACACGAAACACGCCTATTTGTGTACGCTTTCCTAACTTGTTCATTTGTTAACTATGCTACACGAACGAGTATTTTAAATAATAAAAGCGAAAATTTTTTGTCGTAAATGCCAATCACAAAAATCTCGCTGAGTCAAGATTCCGTTAACTTCGTCAGGCGAGGACAAAATTTTCAAGCCGCTGTCCACTATCCATTCGTTCAATTCGTTGCGCCTCCTTTTCGATTAACTATCAACTTGAACATAATTTCGATTAAGAAAATTAATCTCTGCTATTGCTACCGTGAAAACAAATAAAGACTTGCAAAAATTTTAACGAATCCTTAAAATGGCATTTTCGAAGACTATTTTCGGAGTAATTAGATGAATATGAATACAGACATACTAACACTTTTTTCAGTTCACCATCACTTGAGCGCACTTCGCAAACCCCGCTGGGATGGCGACTCACAGTTTGCTCACCCCTAATAATTTTATTGTATTATTTAATCGCTATTATTTTATGAAATGCTAATAGCGTTATATGTGTCCAAAAGCAATCTGGAAAGAAACTTATTACAATCTTTCTTTCAGATGCTGCGTATATCTATACGAACTTGGCTTATATAAGTGCCAAATCTTATAGAGGTGCTCGTTCTTATCTCAGACGCGGGGTTAATTCTCAATCAGTTCTTTATTCAAAATATATCCTTTCTCGGTTCCCAACTCTTTCTTTCCGTGTTCTTTTTTAAAACCCGTAACGTGATACAATGCACCTTTACCGAGGTTTTTTGTATTTTTTTGGAAGATCTGATCCACGATTATGGAGATAAGCTCTCATATGTCTCATTGTCAGCCATTTTCGTTAACTACCGCTCGGAATCTGAGTTCGCTTGCACTTTTAAACGGGCAATTTGGTAAATTGGTTCGAATCATGCATAGCTGATTCTCCCCCAAGTACGCGAACTTCGCTGGAAAATGGGAACAAAAACGCGAGTTGTCGATTAATATCGAATAGCAACGGTCATTTGCGCTTTGCGCGCGTGCATGGATATTTACAAAACTTCATTGATGGACGCTATAAAAATGCATTTAGCTAAATGTTATTTCAATTAAAACTGCATATTTTAATAATGTTACTCGTTTATTAGTAGAAAAAATGAAACAGTACAGCATGCGTTCCTTAGTGGCAGTTAATCTTCTGCATTTCCCCGTATAGCGTTTATCGCTAAAGAGAGACTACCTCGCAGATTGATGGGAGTGATTCGGCAATTTGAGAAAGGGAATCTTTGGCAATCGCGCGTTTTTGTTGGTGTTTATGTGTCCTTCATCACGTGAGAAAGCAATTACTCCGTGCAAATGAAGCTCCTCCGCCATGATGTAATCCAATCCACACGGTTTTTTTTACTTGAAACAAACTTCCAGATTCCGGTGTTAATTTAAACAGTACCTAGCTAATGTTAATTTCACAACATTAATTATAAAATATCACGGAGAATCATTGGTTTCCTGATGGACAGAGGGTTAGATAATGTAAGATTTCCAATAAATAAGCATATATAAATGTATTTCCCGTAAAATTTTCCTAATAACATCCAATTCGGTGTTAAATTTTACCTATGTAGTGGTGTAAAATATAGAAGAAACTCTGTATGAATTACTAAAACAAGAAAACTTTAGTTTTATATGGCAGCTTTAAAAGAACACTTTTTACCTTAAGACATGCTGGTTCTGAAATAAAAAACTGGATAGTCGTGAAATGTTCAACCTTTGCGAGAGAAGGCATTGAAACAGCTTCATTATCACCCCTTCCTGCAAAATAGCAAGGTCTACGTTTCATCCGATGGCATAAGAAACATCTGGTGTGAGATCGTGATCATCTCCACTCGTTCGAAATTGAAATGAAAAATCACATAAAATACAGCCAAGTCCCGATTCACCGAACATCGATTCCGATCGATTGGAATCGTTAAAATTTATTTGTTGAAATTCCTGTGCACTGCATTGCTTACGTACAGTACTTATTTTTCATACATTTCCTACAAGGTGTTAATTGAGTATTACTTGAGTTACCTAACTGTTAATTTACTTTCCTTTAATTGTTGTCTTTACTATCTTAACATTTGCTTAATTTTCATTTACACCTATCGATAAATGGAAATATTCGATTAACTGGAATGGGCTCTTTTCCGAGGAATCTGATAAATCGAAAGTTATCGTACTAAAAACACAGAATATAACCCAACGGACGGCCAAGGTAGCCACTGAACTAGTGGATCCCAAACTATGGTCCGTGGATCCCCGATGGCCCACGAGTTTACCACGGGGGGTTCGCGGTAAAAATAACATCCTCACTGCTATGCTCCGCAAATGTATTTGTTTAAGTAATGAATAGGAATTTTGCCAAGTCGAAGATGCGAACATTACAAACGATTGCTGAGTGCATTTATTCCATTGCTATTACGTTATATTTCCGAATATAACATAGTTTAAAAAACAACTAGAAGCATGACGTGGTCCACGAATTCTTGAAGGTTGAATAGAGGTTGGATTGGGAACCGATGCATTAAACGATTGGGTAATTCGAAATTTCAGCAACAGAGCAGCCGTCCTCAGCGGTTCTCGTTGGTTCTAAAAGAAAACGATTTCTTCTGAGGACGTCTGCCTTTTTGTATTACATACATATCTGCTCTATTTAACAGGAATTACTTTAAATAACCTATCTGCGCGCTATTATTCCTCCCGAATTCCGTATCTCGTTTTTGGGTTTATCTCAAAGAAAAAAGACTTTGAAATCTACGATGCCTTATCTGCGGTGTTTGTATCATTGAGATTCGAATGTTTGGGAACGTCGGAGGTCGCTCCATCGGTCACCCGGAGCCAAGGTCGCTGGCATGTGGTCGTGTATCTGAGTGGATTATCGCCGTCGTAGGTGCATTGCGGACACTTTCATAGCGCATTCGAAAATAACACTGGGAGAGTCCGCGCAATGGACACGTCTAATGCGATTTCGTTTCACCAACAATCGTTTATGATTTTATACGCTTTTTATTAGGAAAATGCTTCGATGATCCATCATTTTGAAAAGTCAATAAGTCAAAAAATGAAATTTCGAGCACAGCTTATGATCTGTATTCATTATACAATGGGCACTTCCTTAAAATAAGGCATGTTAACAAAATCTGTTGCGGATCGTTTATTCTCGTGATTCGAATACGGTCTATCAATATTTAACAGCTATCGCAACTGCAATTAGGGCGTTCCCGAAGCAACTAAACAGTTTTTACTTCAATTTAAATAGAGTTTGGTGGTTAACTTTATGTTCAGGCTGATCACCAACCATTAAATGATTCGAAAGGAGAAGCGAGGTCTTGCTTAAGGCGAACGGTCATTTTGTGTTGGAACTCCTCTTACTTTTAACAAATCCTGGCCCTGTTTCGTCATAACTGGATCCAGTTTAGTCCAACTCTTACACTAACCGTATAAATTTAGAGGCTGTGCGAGCTTGCTTTTGGAATTGCAAAACTATTCTTCTTGTCATATCACGGGCATTTTCTTTCTTATAATTAAGTTTTATAGCGACAACGCGCTCTTCCTTTGTTAAGACTCGAGAACATTAGGAAGCCAAAATAAAAAAAAATAAAAATTGGTACATTTACGACCGCTTTATCTGAAGACAAGTAATATTTCCAATAACTGTTGCCAAACTATCATCAAATATAAATATAAAAAATAAATTTAACAAATTGAAAGTGATGCGTTACTTTTGGAACACATTACATATAAAATCCTTCATGAGATTCTTTCCTTAATTAACAAGAAAGGGAAAATTCAATAAGACTGTCCACATTTTTTTCAACTAAAAGTTGTACATTTTAAATATTAGCCGGTAATTATTACAAATGTTGTGTGGAAGGTCACCGAGTTCACAGTTTTCATTAATTACAATGTCGTCTCACAAATTTTAGCCATAAGTATCTAATCGACTGTGATACAACGCTCTCGTTATTTCGGTATGGAGTAGATATGTTGGACGAATAATCTCTATGATGCCACCAACATAACTTTACCATAGTTAAAAAAATGTTCACTATTAAATAAAATTTTATTTCCATTCCTTCACATCTCTCCGCTGCATCAACAATTTACCATTCAAAGATACTGCCACTTATGCGTCACGTCTCTGATTAGTTTATGTTATACATTTTTGGCACATTCTCAACAGAATGCAGTCGTTTATATCATCATAAAACACATCGACATTTTCCTTGATTTTCCAACTGATTATCTCTATCCACCCAGGAGAGAAAACCGCTCTAAATTTCCTTCGTCTTTTAAAAAGGTAGTTAATAACCTCGGATGGAACAGGCACCCTAGAAATTGCCACAGCCAACCTCGGGATTGCATTTTTTCATCATCGTCTCCGCTCATACGAGGTAGCAATATCGAGAATCTGGGAAATGAGGAATGAGGCAGCAAGCCGGAAAAAAACGATTGGATCCGGAAGGGGGATGACGTCACGGTAAATCTATCATCTCGAGGCTCGGGTGAAAGGGAAAGCAAGGACGTCGGAGAAATTTCTTCTCCCCCGCATTTTTTTGTTTTCAAAGGTCTACAGAGGAAAACGATCGAGAAGAAGGCGAGATTGAAAATTAGAGGTCGAAATAGGAGTGACGAAGGAAGGGGGAGGGGGCGGAGAGGAAATACATCGAAGACTGTTGCCTCAGTTTAAGACAGAGAGAGGAGTAAGTGGGGATAGTAATCGTTCCTGCGAATATGCGGCGAAATGCACCGCATTCCGATGAGTATAAGTCAGAGTATGGTGGCAAAATTTTAACTTTGCATGACTCTGGATCCATATAAAAACGAACCTGCAGCCTTTATGGATCTGGACGAAACTTTCAGCCGCGAATTTTATCGGGGGATTTGAATATTTTTTCTTCGAACTTGCAACTTAAATATGAATGCTTCAGTAATTACTTCGCGAAATTTTTAGGCCATAGGCCGCACACTTTCCGATACGTTTTCTATCCACTGTTGTGTCCACAATATGTCAGTAGGTGGTAGCTCGTGAACACTTTGGCTCCAAGTTGAATAGTGGTAGAAAACTCCTTCAGCCAAAAATTATAGGATAAACCCTATGCATTTCGCCCACTAAGTGGGCATCTTCAGGGGAGAACCTGCCTTGGCAGTGAACAGAGTTCAACTGCGACGAAATTAGAAGAAAAGTTTATAACGAAGACCGTAAAACATTTGAGGATCGAAAAGAATTTTGTGCGTCAGTATTATTAAGTTCGGTCAATTTATATAAAGTTTTGTTAAAAACAGTATCTGTGTTCATGAGATTTTTTCTGTTTCTCTTTAGAAAATCTGCATATCTATGACCGACCTTAACAATACTGACGCACAAAATTCTTTTCGATCCTCAAATGTTTTACGGTCTTTGTTATAAACTTTTCTTCTAATTTCGTCGCAGTTGAACTCTGTTTACTGCCAAGGCAGGTTCTCCCCTGAAGATGCCCACTTAGTGGGCGAAATGCATAGGGCTTATCCTATAATTTTTGGCTGAAGGAGTTTTCTACCACTGTTCCACAATATGTGTCAAAAGTTATAAAAATAATGTAATGAGCATGCTGACTGAAATCCGCATCCTGTAAAAATTTTTAATCTTTTATGGTAGCATCTACATCTACATTATACCCTGCTAGTCACCTTTTTGGTGGATGGCGGCGGGTGCAGTGCACCAAGGGTCCATATTTTTCCTACGTTATCTTTTCCTATTATGGTCTCTTATCGTCCTAGGGAAAAACGATCCTCTATATCGCTTACTGAGGTTCCTGTAAAATAGTCGAGAGATGAATGAATATAAATTCCCGGATCGATATCAAGAAGAACGTACATCTAAATCGAATGATTCTTGCCCATTTCAATGTCCTTCTTAAGCTCACTTTATCTAAAATCTATTAAAGTCTTCTTCTGTTCCTTTGTGACTCCCTCTGTCACGCTTTAACCCCTCAACGCCGTCAGGCGTACTATTACGTCATGCAAAAAACTCTAATCGGCCGTCAGGCGTACTATTACGTCATGCGGCAGCCCTAATTTATTTTATCTTTTGACGCTAGAGACTTCTTTAAATCTAAATAACCTATATATATTTTGAAAGAGGAAGCTTTGTACTTCCTATCTATGTTTGTCCTGTATTTTTTTCTCTATTATAAAATATATAATCAACGTTGAATTTTGCGATAGAATTTTCAATTTTGCTATGATATGATGGTGTTTCTCCGTATAAAAGTCGCTTTTCAATGCAGCAAGGTACCTTTCCTTGGCGTTTGAAATGCAATGTAGGAACTGTATATCATTTCAAAGGAGAGCACGTTTTTTCTCCTCTTTTTTCCTGGTGGAGATATTTGGCTTATGTCATGCGACAAAGGTCTTCGTCGGTATGTAAAGAAAGAAAGGAAAACATCTTATGTCTGTCTATGCACAGCTTATTACAAATGTTTACAATGCAATTGATGAAGAATGGAATTAGTTTGAGTAAAAACATTTCTGTAAACATTCCCTTCCATTACCGCGCGATCCTTCGTTCATCGCTTCATAGGAGAGCGTCAACGTCAAAACAGCTGATTTCAAAATCCAAGGCCGACATTCTTCCGATAATTTAGTGCCACGCCTCAAAGAGAGGCATTTTGTGAGAAGGATAATATCTGTTATATAATTTTAAAGACCTTTAGAATTTTATTTTAATCTCGACGAAAATTGCGGGGAATTGAGTATTTCTATTTGTAAGTATTTGTTTACATATTATATACGTTTAGTTTTGTGATAGAATTTTAGTTTTTACCACGGACCTACGGATTTTCGGTTTCTAAAGTTGACCCATAAATACCTGAGGAAAGGGAACCCACCGAATTGGGTTCCTTTTCATTGACATTTGAAAGAAGACGAGGTCTGTTTTCCTCTTCAGATAAGTGCTTCGCTAGGGCCAAAGCAGCGATGAAGCGAGTAGGCAAGAAGAGGACACGCCAGCAAAAAACACGAAAAGCTCTTGCATATATTTACACAATAGATTACTAGAAGTGTTTACTAAGCTATAAGGCATTTCATGCTGAATCCAATTACACACGTGTAAATTTTCTGAAAATATTTGGGAAGGACCTATAAGCTAAAGTTTTCCGTCCGTCATGTCTCCCTTTCCAATGAACGAAATGCAACCATTTCTTCTATGTGACTTCTGTAATGACTAATAATGATGACTGTATAACTAAAACGTTTATATTTTAAATAAATCATCTTTTAATAAATCAAAAATACTACATTTACTTAAAAATTTCCAGTCAAGACATGAAAAAGTTGAGTTCCGTAAAACTTTTCACCTAATTGGTTTAGATGGGTAGACTTGCAGAATGAAATAGTTACTAATTTAAGCTATTTTTTTATTAAGATTGCACATCAATATCTTCTATAAATTTTCCGGTGCTGGATGTTATATATAAAGCGCGAATGCACGCCGGAAAATTAGCGATTGTGTACATTCTCTTCTACTCCAACAATCTTTGTATGTAAAATATTATGCGCAAAATAGATATTTACAAATTTCATGTTTTTCATAAATCCACAAAAAAAATTCAGAAAAATCAAGAGAAAACTTCTCAAGTTATGATTATTTTAATATTTTCGAACGTTTTTGCAACGCAATCGTGAAAATTTAAAAACCTCATCCGGCCGTACGGGTGGGATTTAATAAATCTCCTCCGGGCTTGAGGGGTTAAAATGCGAATAACTCAATAAAGGACTAAGATAATTTTTTTAAATTTGGTAGGAATGCTCAATACACATATTTTAAGGTGGCAACGATACAAAATCTCGAAAAAAGTCCTGTGTTCAACTCCAAAAAAGACATCTCATTTCCCATAAAATAACACGTACACATCGACGTGCAGGCTTATATTTTTTTGAGATCTAAATTAGAAAAAACTAACCTACGATCTTCGGATCTAAACCATTTTAAATAAAAAATTACAGTTTTTTATTCTGTTCATCTTTTTCCGCCTACAGTTTGAAATCTCTCATATTAAACGTTTAATTCACATATTTTGGGGAAATCTTGCCATTTTAACGAGATATTGCCTTGCCAACAAATTACATTGTTAAATATCGAAATCCTATCGTTATTTCAATCATTATAGGCGAAAGCGTGATTTGAATTATTCTAATATGAGAGAGAGAAGGATGGAGAGGGAAATGTAATGTAAAAAACATTCGTGCGTTATTTACATTTGAATGTAGAACATTCGCATATTAAAATTACTTAGAATCATCGTAGGAGTTCGAGACTTGAAACAACGAACGCCTAAAAGAACGAAAGTTTGTTTTCCTGTCATAAATTTATAAATACGCGTCGAATTGTTCAACAAAATTTTTAAGGCAAAATTTTGACGTAATGTTAGTGATTTGCATTGTTACCTGTTTCGTGTAATTACGTACCATTGACTTGGATAATACGATAGCTTCGCGTCTCATCTATTCCCGAAATTTCATAAAAAGAACTTTTTCATTGAATTTCAACGGGCATCTCCCTAATCTTAATATATTGGCAGAAAACGATTACCATTTGTCCGGTTATGTTTAACAATTTTCCTTACTGACTCCAATGTGTGGGCAATGGATAAGTTTAGTCTTTAAGGAATTTTAAATAATTCATATAAGCCATCAAAATGCAGAAAAACTTTTCATACATTCTATATAATTTAAAATGACAATAAAACATGGAAAAAACGTTGTATAAATGTACACTTTTTAAAATCGATAATTTTGACTTATAGCAGAAATGATATCGTATCGTGACCTCAAACTATCGGCGTCTACAAGAACTCAGAATGGCTTTTGTCGAATTTAAAGCCATATGAATGTATTCTATCATTCTTAATGGATCGGAATCAATTTTATCCCCTTCCAGAAAACATTTTGAATATCTTACGATCAAACCTGAAGGAAGAGACACTTAACTCACAAAAATGCTGGCACTTAGAGAAATATCATCACATGTATTCATTTTTCAAAGCCATTAGGTGATGAATATGGCAACATAAAAACCGTTATCCTCCTTTCTTGGCCCATCTCACTTCGTCGCTTTTTTTAGAATACGCTATCGTCCGAAAAACGTTACAATCCTTTTTTTTAACGCTACAGGTAGATTGGGGCATCCATCCTTGTTATTTATCTTTCCCTGCTATGGCTTGGAGTGAAAGAGAAAGAGGGAGAAATTGCGAAAATAAACAAAAATAACAAACTTTTCCTGTTCCACCTATTTCCCGCAATCAATCACGTCAAATGATCGATGTTTTTCGGAGTAATTTAAATCTACTTTCCTCTATGTGTGTGTCTCTCTCTCTCTCTCTTTCTCTCGTCTGACGTAATATTCTTCGAATAAGGGGCCAAGATGATTGATCGACCGATCATCTTAGATTTTTTATATATTTTTGCCAGCATTAAGAGGTATTACGGGGCGACATACTGACGGTTATGAGAGAATGAAAAATATATTAAATAGCAGCTATACTTTTTATTTGAGCTGGGACAACATCACTGGGAGTAACAATGGAGAACTTACGGGCTTGATCTTTCCCCGCGAATCTGTTTGTCTTTTTTTATAATAAAATTCATCTCAAGAAAAATTGTGTTCAATCGTGATCTTATCTATCGAAAATAATTGTCCATATATGTACCCAATTTTTCAATGTAAATTTTCTAACATTCAGATGGTTTGCATAAATATTTCTATTTCTTTAACTACAGGGTGCCCAGGAAGCCCCTGACTATTCTACATGTGCTTGTATATTTTATTTAGCATTTATTTGCATATAATTAATTTAATTAAAACAATGCTTTCTTCGTATTTCAGAATACCAGTTACAGAACTGAATTAATTAATTACTTTAAATTATGAATTTGTCAAATTGTCATGTACTTTCTGTACATCCTGTACATATTAAGCTCCCGAGAACAAAATACATATTGCTCCAGTATGGGACCTCCAGGGCTCCATGGTTGATTTCAAAAGGATTTACGAGTATGTTCAATATGAAGTTAGGGAGTTAAAAATGATAGAGAGGGAAACAGTTGACCAAAGCACACGCGCATATAAACTAGAAAGCAGACGTTGTAAGTGGCAATCTTTAATCGATGACGACCGTTTCATAGGTAATTAACGAGTGAGGTTTATTATGAGGCTTATTTAACAATTTTATCGTAAAAGGGACAAAACGCAGCAGTTCGAGGGATTTGGAATCAAACACAAACCAAAAAAATACACACGCATGATGGAGATTGCGTATGCTGTGTGATGGCGTGGAGGATTTTCCCAACAAATACGACTTTATCACAACTCTGACGTATATTGAACTAAGGTCTAATCTACCGAAAGGCGAGAAAATGACGGAAAACGATTCCAACTTCGGACGGAAACCGAAACAAAAACACGGACGAGAACGTTTCGCGTTATGGAAAAAAATAATGATTTTCTTGGCGTTTCCCTTAAAAAAACAGTCATCCCTCCGGAAGGAGAGGCTCATCAGTCAGAAATAAAACAAACGCCAGACCGATCTTATTTTTTTCCGCGGTCGCATTTTTTCCTCCTCTTCTCGCTCCCTTTTTCTCTCTCTCTCTCTCTCTCTCTCTCTCTCTCTATGCTGGCCTCTATCGTCCCATTAAGTACATTTTTTTCGAATTTACGAGCGCGCCTTCGATTTATCTCGGGACCAATCCATGATACACGCCCCGACGGGCCTTTTAAACCAGACCAGTCCACTTTCGCGGGAGTTTGTTAAGGAAACCATTTTTTTCTCTTGCCCTATCCTGCCTTCCCCTCTCCCTGCTTCTCAACCACTCTATCCCAACCCTCTATCTCCTTTCTCAATTTTATCTCTCATCTCTCCCTCTCGTTTTCTTTTCCCCTCTCTTTCCTTACTCTCATTCTTTTTCACATTACTCTTATTCTTTCTCTTCACTCCTCTTTCCTTCTACCTCTTTTTCTTTTATTCCTCACATCCTCGTTTTTAACTCGTTTTAATAATTTTACATTAACTTTATGTACATAGATATATTTCGCTGTTAAATTTTTTTAATAACTTTTATATCAACTTCGAAATTTCATTATTTCTTTTTTGAGTTATGTATAAAAAATAGTTATTTTATAACCATTACTTGTTTCTGTCTATCCTACCAATCTCCCCCTTTCCCTCCCATCTTCACCATTTCTATCTTCTCTTCCTCCGCATTTCTCCTCTGCTCTCCCTCTGTCCTCTTTCTCAAATACTTTCTTTTCTTGCTCTCCTGTCCGTATGTTTCCACCTACTCTCCCCTTCCTTCTTTCTCTCTCTCACTCTTCTCCAGTCTTCTTCTCACCCCCCCCCCCCCCCCCGTTTCTCTTCCCCGTAATCCCTCCCCCTGTTTCTTCTCAATTCCACTTCCCTATCCCACCCCAACCGAAACTTCGCGCTTCTCCTTCCCATCCTACCCCAGCATTTCCGAAATGCGTCCCTCCCCGCAAGGCATCATCCAAGGGCCGCTTCCCTTACATTTTCATCCACCCATATCTCTCCTCCTCCGTCCTTCGTCTCGTTCCAGTTTTCTTACTTACTGTCTCCTCCGTCTTCCTTCTACTATCTCCTTCCCTCTTCCTCCTTCTCCTCTCTCTCTCCGCTCTCATTTCTCGCGTTCGGCACGAAGACGCCGCCAGTCTGCCGCCGCGTGCAATTTTTTATGAAAAAAGGAAAGGAAAGAGAGAGAGAGGGAAAAAAGGGACAGAGAAAGAAATAAGAGAAGAGCGTCGACTCATCCAGGGCGATAGGGGCGTCGCCCTCGATATAATGGACGATTTAACCTTGGTCGCGCGAAGCGACGATAAAAGAAATTGCCGCTAACTGCGGGTAGAGGTCTCCCTTCTCACCCTCCATCAAACTGATGCCATAATGCATACTTATTTCACTTGTAAATCTTATCTGGTCCCACCCCCCCCCCTCTCTCTCTATTCATTTTTTCTCCTCCCCCCAACCTTCCCCAACATCCTCGCCATTCTCTTCTCCTATTGCGTCTTCATCTTCTTATTCCGAAAAAATAAATAAAAGGTTTCGCCGAGAAAACCCCCCGAAGACATCTACCTAAATGCGCCCTTTGTAGAAAAATGAGTACTACTTTTTTGCAAAAGGCACGTCACTCTGCGGCTCGAATAAAAAAGATAAGAAGAATAATTTAACTGCACAAAATTTTATGAGCTGTGAAATGGGCTGGCTCCTCATATTCATGAAACATTTTTCCCTCGGATTTATTCTTTTACTCTGTTGCTTCTTTATGTCCCGGTATTTTTAACATTGTGACTTTTAACAAAAAAGAGTCGGGTAGACAAAGCGAGCCGTTAAAAGGCCTAAGAAAGAACGGCTCTTAGTAATTTTTGTATAGTCGGGAAGGAATTGAGGTATATGGCTACCTAGTACATTTTTCGTTATCTGTTTTATAGTGAATACTTGGCATTCTTAATCCTCTTATGAGAATTGGAAACTTCGCTCACTGACAAAAACTCCGATTTGCCGCCAACTTGAATATTTTTAACGATGGAAACTTCGTTAGCCGTGAGCTTTAATAAATGTCGGAGAGCCTCGCATGGAAATAATGCCGTTCAAGGTGATATTCGGATAGGTTTTGACCCCAATTTGTTGCATTACTTCCTCCTCGACGGTTTGGGTTGATGGCTCGGGCGGAGCCGTTCCTTCCGAGAATTCCGACGAACTTGGTGATTTACAATAATTAGGACAATGATTATCGGGTGTGGCACACGTCACACCTCGTAGAATTCTTCCAAGGTAATTGACAAAAGATCAAACCATAATGATCTGAAAAGAAACCATTAACCCGAAATCTACATTAGACAGCCTAAATAATTCAAGAATTCGTCCTACGTGACGCTAAGTTTGGGGATTTAAAAAACAGCCGGAATACTTTTCGATCATGTTGTCAGATATGGCTACGGCCTAATGTCAATCTATGCCATGGGCTAGTAGGAATTTCCAGGATACTGAAAAAAGTGCGTACAAATTTGAAAAATTTATTGAAAAAAATGAAAAATCGCATAATATTCTGTTACTTGCAATGTTTGAGGATAATAATGCTAAACCGATTTCCGGAGTTAATTTTAAATAACTTTTATTGGTATTTCAAGCACACTATATGAACCTAAAATAATATTTCAAATTTCACAGTTGTGAAGGTATATCGTTATATATATATATATATATATATATATATATATATATATATATATATATATATATATATATATATTTGAGTTGTCGGTGCTTGCATACTACAAGCGCTTAAAAAATCTCTATACACCAATCTTATCTCATAAATAAACCAACGCGACAGCATTTAAACTAGGCAGAGCCCATTTATATAAAATAATAGTTTCCATTTTCTCAGAAATTAAGGCATCTATCCGGAATTTCTAGTTTCATGGCTCAGATCGCCTTTTTTAAATAATAAATATATATATATATATAATCATTAACACAATAGCCTATATGTTACACTAAAATTTATGTAAAAATTAGGATATTTTGCGTGTTATGATTATGGTGTCATCATCCGTGACGTTTAGTACATATCCGAATAAGAAATTAATTTTAAAATATCACGTCATCATATGTATGCGTCGTTTGCTGAAATCAAATGGATTGTAATGCAGTCTAAGCATTAAATCAATGCTATTGAAGTATGAAAAATCAATTCCCATTGAAAAGCATTGGAGTCTTTGCTATGGCAGTTAATATTTTTCATTGTTGAAAACCAAATAACATCTCATAATTTTATCATTAAAATTAAATGTTTACGCAAATTGAGCATGGATTTGAATTCTCTCTTCAAGAAATATAAACTTCATTCTTTTTTACACAGTATAGTGCATGTCCCAACTTTGTCTTAATTGTAAATAATTTAAAAAAGGAATTTTATATAGCCCTGCACAATTTTCAATGCTTTTCTT
The DNA here is from genome assembly GCA_028673005.1 of Tanypteryx hageni. Taxonomy (NCBI): domain Eukaryota; kingdom Metazoa; phylum Arthropoda; class Insecta; order Odonata; family Petaluridae; genus Tanypteryx; species Tanypteryx hageni. Next base: position 51,998,119 of record CM054115.1, on the reverse strand, counting down.
ATGGGTGATATAATTCGACATTGGTTTCAAAAATACTCCTTAAATATAATATTTTATGAAATTTCGGATTTTATCAAGATGTTGTACCCAATGACTTATATTCATGGCAAATTTCAGTTCTGTAGCACTTCTAGAAGTACCTTAGGTTTTATATGATATATCCTATATATATCCTATATCGTATATCCTATCATTATAAATATTAGTAAAAGTTTCTTGCATTTTATCTCACCTTGAAAAAACATCCAATTTTGAGAGAGATATTTCATCATTGGAAATATTTTTTAATTCTGAAGGTTTCACCTATGCACCGATTTTCGTTCTTTCCTTATGTAACAATAATAGAGTAAAACAATCACTAAAATTTGTAATTTTAAGAATATTATACTTTTCCACAGTAGGGTACTAAAACCACACATTTCTGCCAAATTTTAAAGTTGTTGGTTATCTAGAAGTGAAATAATATTTATCTATTTGTTTAAATTAAAAAAAATTAACGGCCGCAACAACATATTGATCGATTTTTTTAAATGTTTATTTTAGTATGTGCACTAAGCTCTAAATAACTATAAAATTTCAGCTCCAACACGACATTACTTTTTTCACAATTCTCTAATATTTCCTGTTTTTGGATTTTGACGTCGTTATAAGTTTACGCCGTAGTTTTAAATCAATTGCATAAAAATAAAAAAAACAGATTCTCTTTAGAAGCACTAAATTAAAGCTATTATTATGTACAGTTCATCAATCTCCATAATTGAAAGGGGTAACGTTCTTTTATTTAATAACATATATCGCGTTTTAAAATTATGACGTCATCATATGTATACGTTTTTGGTTGAAATCAATGGAACAATAAGAATTTCCCTATTACAAAGCATTAAAGCGATGCTATTATAATATGGATTGCCAATTCCCATTGAAAGGCATTGTCCTGGTTGCTATGGTAGCTGAAGTTCTTTATTGTTGAGCATCTGCTTTTTCCGATTAAAAACATATTTCTTCTTTAGTTCGGCACCTATTTGAATTTAGTCTTCAACAATAAGAAACTGAATTCTTTTAGCTATAGAACTGTTTTCGTCTCAAGTTTTTGCCTGAATTATAACTAATTTAAAAATACAAATTTATTTAACTCTGCACAGATTTCCATGTTTTTCTTATGGAGTATTGAAATGAAACATTGGGGTAAAAAATACCTCACTAAAACTTAAAAAATTTGGAATTTTCGATTTTTCTGGTTAGTTGTACCTAATAACCTATCATCCTGTCAAATTTAAGGTCCGTGTCATATCTTAGGTCTCACTGGGTTTCCTCATCCCAACACTTTGTTGACATCCATATATTCATTTTACCTTTCCTTTTCCGTAAGTTGTTATATATATATATATATATATATATATATATATATATATATATATACACTAGTGATTATGCACTGGTGGTGTAGTGGTTAGCGTGTCGGCTTTCTATTGCAAAGTTCGGGGGTTCAAACCCCTCGAATGGAGGTTTTATTTAAAAAAAAAACTATAATCAGTGCCTGGCAGTAGGCAGCAGTACTGTCAGTATGGTATAGAGCCGAAAACAAATGATGTTGGTTGGGTCTATATCCAATACAGCTGTAGGCGTGATCAGGACGATTTGAACGGCTACAGTACTGCGATGTGGAAAGCAAGAGGGAAACTACCACATTAGGGGGGTTCAAACCCCTCGAATGGAGGTTTTATTTAAAAAAAACTATAATCAGTGCCTGGCAGTAGGCAGCAGTACTGTCAGTATGGTATAGAGCCGAAAACAAATGATGTTGGTTGGGTCTATATTCAATACAGCTGTAGGCGTGATCAGGACGATTTGAACGGCTACAGTACTGCGATGTGGAAAGCAAGAGGGAAACTACCACATTACAATCCCTAGTAAAGATTATATGGTTGGACAATATGAGTTCTCTCGAGGTAAAACAATCCGGAGGTAAAATAGTCCCCCAATCGGATCTCCGAGCGGGGACTGCCTTGAGGAAAACATTTGTCGAAAGTAAATTACGAATAGGGACTTGGAACGTAAGAACTATGAGAAAGGCAGGAAAGCTAGAGAACTTGAAAGAGGAAATGAGAAGAAATAGAGTTGACATTATAGGGCTAAGCGAAACTAGATGGGAGGGAGAAGGACAGTTCGACTCGGAAGAATTCACGGTAGTTTATTCTGGAGGAAATAGTGGGGAAAGGCGAGTAACTCTGGTACTTAGAAAAGATATGATGAAAAGCGTGACAAAGATAATAGCAACGAACGATAGACTGATGGCAATAAAGCTAAAAGCAGTCCCAGTGGACATGGTGATAATCCAGGTATATATGCCAACGTCAGCTCATGACAATGAAGAAATAGATGAGATCTATGAGCAAATTAATGAAATTTACGATGAAGACGGAAGAGGAAAGGTAAACTGCATAATAATGGGAGATTGGAACAGCATAGTCGGAGGACAGGAAGAAAATGTTGTCGGGCAATACGGACTTGGGAAGAGAAATCGAGGAGGGGAGAAACTCGTAGAATTCTGCATCAATAATGACCTTGTAGAGACTAATACATGGTTCAAAAACCATAAACGAAGGTTATACACATGGAAAAGCCCAGGAGATAGAATGAGATGCCAAATAGATTACATCCTTGTAAAACAAAGATTCAGGAACAACATAATGACCACCAAGGTATTAACAGGAGCAGACATTGATTCAGATCACAGCCTTCTAATACTTGAAGTGAGTACAAAGCTCAAACAAATAAGAAAAACGAGAAGAGAATGATAGACCTGGGACTTAGAAAAACTGAAAGAAAGGCAGGATGTAGTAAGCATGAAGTTGGAAGATAACCTAAGAAAGTTGGAAAACAAACCGAAGACCGTTGATATAGAATGGGATGAAATTAAAACCAGTATCAAGGATACCTTGGAAAACAAGAGAAGAAAATCAGAAAACCATGGATCACGAAGGAAATGCTGGAGAAAATGGATGAGAGACGAAAATGGAAAAACGTTAACAGTGAAGAAGGTAGAGCCAACTATAGGCGTATAAACAATGAGTTGAGAAAGGTAACAGATAAAGCTAGAGAAAATTGGATAAAAGGAAAATGTGATGAAATATAACAAATGGAGAAGTTAGGACGGTACGATATGATGTACGCTAGGGCACTGGAATTAGAAGATAAGAAGTCTAATGGAATTTGTGGTAAAGGAATTATGAATACGGATGGGAAGATAGTCTCATAAACAAAGGATGTAGCACAGGTATGGGAAGAATACATTAAGGAATTATACAGCAAACAGGCAGGAGCGGCAAAAATTGAACTGGAAAATGAGGAAAACATTGAAGAAGACAACTTAGGACCAAGTATTATGGAAAGCGAAGAAGAAAAGGCGATAGTGAAACTAAAGAAGGGGAAAGCCACGGGCAGCGATGGAATACCGGCTGAGATACTTAAAGTCATGGGATCACAAGGACTAAAAGCGATCACGAAATTAATTAATAAGATTTACGACACGGGAGAGTGGCCTCAGGATTTCCTAGAAGTAACAATGATCCCTCTAAAGAAGAAGCCAAAGGCAATGAAGTGTAAAGATTACAGAACTATAAGCCTTCTGTCACACACATCGAAGATCATCACGAGGATTCTTAATAAAAGGCTGGAGAAAAATGCAGAAGAAATAATAGGGGAAGATCAATTCGGTTTCAGAAAAGGACGAGGAACTAGAGATGCTATAGGAGTAGTTAGAATCATATCAGAAAGGGCAATAGAATACAGTCAAGATATCTGCGCATGTTTCGTAGACTGGCAGAAGGCCTTTGATAGAGTAAATTGGGTAAAGTTGATGAATATATTAAAGGATATAGGTGTAGACTGGAAAGACAGGAGACTGATTAGGAATCTATATGAGAATCAAGTTGTAAAGGTCAGGTTTGAGAATGTGGACACCTGCGGAATAAATATCGGTAGAGGAGTAAGACAAGGCTGCTGCCTATCGCCAACCCTATTCAATATATATGGAGAAAGTCTAATGCAAGAAGCTTTAGAAGGCACTGGGGATTTCAAAATTGGAGGAAGGATTATAAGAACAGTGAAATACGCAGATGATCAAGTACTTCTAGCAAGAAAGGAAGAGGAGCTACAAAAAATGATAAATAGACTAGTGATAACAGGTAGAAAATACGGTATGGAAATAAATACAGAAAAATCCAAGGTCATTCGAATATCGGGTAAAGAAGAGAATCTGAACATAACTATTGGGGGAAAGCCATTAGAACAAGTTTCAGAATATAAATACCTTGGAATTATCATAACACGAGAGGCAAAATGTACGGATGAGATTAAAACTAGAATAGGAAAAGCAAAAGCGGCTTTCAGGAGAAAGAAACAACTACTTACAGGGAATATAAGGGAAGATATCCGCAAGAAGTTGATAAAATGCTACGTATGGAGTATAGCATTGTATGGGGCAGAAACATGGACGCTAAGGAAAAATGACATCAAATACTTGGAAAGCTTTGAAATGTGGACTTGGAGGAGAATGCTGAAGATAAAATGGACAGATAGGATGAAAAACGATGAAGTGCTACGAAGAATAGGAGAGAAGCGAGTGATTATACAGACTATCAGAAAGAGGAAGGCTAACTGGGTTGGACATTACCTGAGGAGAGAGAGTATGATTAAAGACGTGTTAGAAGGAAAACTAGATGGGAAAAGGGAAAGAGGTTTCAGCTGATAGACGATTTGAAAGGGAAAGAGAGTTATCAAGATATAAAGAGGACAGCGGAAAATAGGAGTATATGGAGAACCAGGTTTAACCAAGAATGATCACGGACCTGTCTACGGACAGACTACCTATGATGATGATATACTAGTGATCGGTGCTTGCATACTGCAAGCATTGGGAGCGCCTGGAGAAATGAGGACACCTACATAAGATTCTCATATTATCCGAAGGCCTACTCATGACATCTGCAAACCCTGAAAATTTCAGCGAAGGATTCCTCTTAGTATTGTCTGCGCACCCAAATATGTTTTCCCTTTGCTTTTAAATGTCACGGTCTGAGAGTGACATCATGACACTAAGCTACTTTTCAGTTCGTGGCACTAAGCTCTCGTTCAGTTTTATTAACACGTAAAATAAATTCCCGAAGTAAAGCATTGTCTCGTAGTCATGACAGAAATATTGGGCCATTGTTATAAATTGTATAAAATCCCGTTTTTATGCACTAAAAATCGAATAATTGGACTGATTCGGAACGGATTCGTGTTCTACTTTCAGAAAAAATAATTTTCGTTCTTTTTCCCGTCTTTTAATTTAAATCCGGAGGTTGTACCTTAATTAAAAGTAATTTAAAAATACAATTATATAAAGGCTTGTACGGATTTAAATGATTTTTTAATGGGACTTGAAAATGAACGTTTTGGGGTGTAAAAGACCCCGTTGTAAGGAAAAATTTTGGAATTTTAGATTTCTCCTGATGGTTTTGAACCAACATCAAGGTTCCCTCCAAATTTCAGCTCTGTGGAATATCTAGAAGTACCTTAGGTTTTATATCATACTAGTAATCGGTGCTTGCATACTGCAAGCATTGGTGCCCTATAACCACCACACGAAATTTCATTCCTTCTACTTGATGAGAATTACCGTACCGAACCAGGGCACGGAGCACGGGGGGAGCACAAGCGACAAGTCTTCGACCCGCACAATAATCATTATTGAAAGCTCAGGCGGTTAAGTTTTATGCCTGGCAGTGCGAAAGGGAATGGGAACGGGCCCTCTGTCTGAGCCTGATGTAACGGGAGGCCACGTTCTCTCGGCGTGAATATAGCATATCTTCCCCAAACAAGCAAAGGTCGAAATTCCCACAATATGCGTTTGAAGGGCCCATATATCCGAAAAGAAGTGGTTTCTAGATTGCACGTGTCTCACGCTGCCTTGTGTCTCTTCCCGGTGATTTTTACAATTCGCTTGTCTTTACATCTTAATATCCGACCAGTCCTGCTCTCAGAGTTCATTTCTTCTAAACCTCACTTTCTTTCGGCCTGTTGCTCAAGCAGCATCGTTTTATCTTTCGTTTCTCTGTGCTTATTTTGTGTAATCTACAAGAACTCTTACTTTTGATTTGCGGAATTTAAAATGTCTTCTCTTCTCTACTGGATAGTAGCCGTGCAGAGCTGATCATTTTCATTCAGCCTGTTGTCAAATCAGCATCGTTTTATCTTTCGTCTCTGTGCTTATTTCGTGTGACCTAGAAGAACTATTACTTTTGGTTTGCGGAATTGAAAATATCTTCTCCGCCTATAATTAGGAAACAGCGCAGCTCTTTGAATCCAAATGTAAGAGGACATTTTTCATATAAAAGCATTAGCTAATTTCAGTGAAGAAGTGTGTCACACAAAATCCGCGTTAAATTATCACGAGAAGGTAAACCAATCTTTTTATTCTTCTTTTATACTTCTTACTCTTTCTATAGTGTGAATTTTGCTTACTTTCCCTCAGTTTAACTGTATAGTAGCCGTGCAGAGCTGATCACTTTCTTTCGGCCTGTTGTCAAATCAGCATCGTTTGGTCTTTCGTCTTTGTGCTTATTTCGTGTGATCTAGAAGAACTCTTATTTTTTGTTTACGTAACTGAAAATATCTTCTCCGCCCATGATTAGGAAACAGCACAGAGCTCTGAATTCAAAAAGACATTTATTTATATTATTATTTTTATCTAATTACAGTAAAAAGAAGTCTCACATGAAATCCGCTTTAAATTCTCGCGTCAATTTTTTATAATTTAACCTATTTGGGAACTTGTTTTTTAAACGATTGATTGAACAAATTTATATTATGTTTTTTTGTGTTAGCAAGAGGCGTAGCGGACACTCCCACAGCACCCGCGCGGCGAGGAGGCCCATGGCCAAAGCGAGCCCATATTTTTTCTTGTGGCCCCTTAATTTTTTCCGGGACTTCAATTTTGTGTTGGGGGAAGGTGGGGGGGGGGGGGGGGGCTCATACATTTTACGGCAGGCCAATGGTTTCAGTTTAAAATTAACGTATTTCATAATTGAATTATAGATTGACCTTAAGAGAGCTAATAATCTGCTTTTGTGATGGCTGTCGACTGGCGTGCACAAACAATAACACGACTGTGAAAATTTATTCGAATTTGCAACTTAAAAATTGAATAGTCATATATATAGTAATCCAAAATTACAGCATTTATTAATTCTTCAGTTTTCTTTACTAAACAATCTAACGGCAATGTTTCTACTCAATATCATAATAGTATTATTTGTACTGATATTTTAAATGAAACTTCGTCATTGCTGTCAACTCAAGTGTCCATAGTGAACCTGATATTGGGAATATTTCTAAAAATAAAATAATAGACAAATTGTAAGTAGTAGAACAGGACTACGTAAATGAAATCATTAATGTTAATAACGTAAGAACTCTGAATCTCTGAATATCTCTCAGATAAAAGTAACAGATAAAAGTAATTTTAGCGAAACACTTTCCTCTGGAGAAAATGTAAAATAGTCGAAAGCAAAAAAAAAAAAAGCTTTAGGTTTGCAGGAAAAAATTTGCAATGAGATAAAAGAAAAGGGGATAAGCCTAGATAAAATAAGGGGGCAAGGATACGATGGTCAGGACAAAATGAGTGGTGTTTATTCAGGAGTGCAACCTTGTGTTAAAATAATACACCCTCGTGCTATATACGTGCACTGCGCGTCGCACAACCTTAATCTTGTACAAAATGATTGCATAAAATCGACTCCACAACTCTGTAATTTTTACAGTCTACATGAGAGAGTGTACGTGTTCTTTAGGAATAGCACTGAGAGATGGAAATTGCCCTTTGCATAAGGAACAATCAGCACCACACTTAAGAGGCTGTGTCCAACAAGATGGTCCAAAAGAAACGATACGCTTATTGCACTAAGGTTTATGTTCACAGATGTTTTGAAAGTTTTAATCATGAATATTTTAAAAAGAACCAAATCTGAAGAAAAGGCTTGAGTATTTTGAAGTAGTAATAATTATTGTAATGCAAATCAAAATTCTCACAACAATTAAAACCGTCTCTAAACTTCTCCGATCTGAAAAACAGGACCTCAGAAAAGCTACTGCTTTGTTAAAAGATGTGTACGATGACTTAAAATTATATCGGAATGGTTTTTAATCTGTTGTTCAAACTGCTACAGATACAGCTAATAGTTTAGGCATCAAATCCGAGTTTCAGGAAAAGAAAGCCTGGAGAAGCGTGACACATCTTTACAAGCTTGCAAACGACAGCAGATTTAATGGGCATGTAAAATTATGTGAAATCAATGTTTTTTAGAAATCGCTTGACATAATTCTTATTCAACTAAATGAAAAATTTTTAGGACTTCAGTGTTGTAAATCTGTTTAGATGTTTGCTGCCCCATCAAATGCTCTCATACACCGATGATAAACTATTTGAAACGACAAGTAATTTAGCATAAGCTTGCCCTGATGATCTCACACTAGATTTAGGCCGTCAAATGTATCTTTCTGATCCAGCTTTAAAACGCAAATTAGCCAATTTGATGATTTAGCATTTATGTAAATTGAAGAAAACTATACATTTGCTTCAACATTTCCAGACACATGCACGGCCTGTTTACTATTCCTTATGCTTCCAGTTAATGTAGTTATATCAGAACGCTCATATTATAAGTTGTAATTGATAAAAAAGTATTTAAGGTGCTCAATGGGGCAGAAGCGCCTCAGTGGACTCGCAATGATCTTTAATTGAACGAGCCCGTGTTATTAAATTTGACCCTTCTGTAATCGTAACCAATTTTGCAGAAAGTAAAGCTTTCAAGAAGAATTTTGCTAAGTAGCAATTTAATAATGCGTTATGTGATAGATGTTATTTACATATGGGCTACAGATGATTATGTCTTGCAGTATAAAAATTGTTATTATTTACAGTTTCATAATCGTGCAAGCTGATTTATGTAATATTTGTTCTAAAATTGTGAAAAATTGAAATATATATTATTTATGAAACACCAAAATATTAATAAATAGATATAATTAAAAATTTTCCCAATAAAAAAGAAAGATTACCAATATATATTGGATTAGAGTGGGGCTCCGTAAAGAATTCTTGAACCGGGGCCCGGCTTCACCTTGCTACGCCACTGTATATATATATATATATATATATATATATATATATATATATATATATATATATATATATATATATATATATATATATATATAACGTATATACAACTACGTTAACCCGATCGCTTCACCAAATTGGCCCAACTAAAGAGAAAAAGTTTCTAAACACACAAACGCAGATTAGAATGAATGAGAAATACACAGTTTCCAACGAGAAAATATATTTACACGAAAGGTTTTCGGCTTAAGCGGTCATTTCCTGAAGGATCCCACGTTCCGCAAAGCTCGCCCTCCATTTTATTTGGAAAACATGTGGTCGCCACACGCACAAACAATCCGAATATGCCGAGAAAACGAGAGACGTCTCATGCATAAATTCATCCACGTTTTAAGACTGACACGAAACGGAAAACGCGGTTAGTTCCATGCACCGCTGCACTGCGTCTCGGGTGCTAAACTGCGTCCTTTTAAAATACCGCGGAGGGGGAAAAGGATTAGTCCGTCTTCGAGGTTCGGGAAACACTGGGCAAACGTGTGTGGATATTGTATTTCCTTCCTCCCATTTTAGGAGCAGAGCAAATTCATGCTGATAATTGCTGACGATTTGAGCTAAATCGACTAATAGCTTAGGTTATTCAATAACCTAACTTATTAGTTTATTTAATAAATAAATTTTATTCTTTGGCAAATTATAATACAATCTGTATTTTAAGACTCGGCCGAAACATTCCATCTTTATTTCAGAACCGAGACGAAATCATCGGGTCATAAAAATAGATTCTACAGTCTCCATAAGAACAAAGAAAATAATACCACTTCTTTGTGGATTCGTTTTAAATCTTCGGATTTCCAAAGCGAATTTTTAGTATAATGTAAGAAATGATAAATAAAATATCGCCATTTTCCATTTATCGATGTGGTTTAAATATCCGATTCATTTAAAAGAGAGACTGAATATAATTATATTGTATTCCATTTGCTGATTCCTTTCAAATAATCGAGTATTTTGAAACAGTGACAGGATAAAGCGGCCATGTTGGAGAAGGGAAGAGCATCGGAAGTGATTTCAAGGGTGTTGGAGCTCGAGAAATGAAGGGTTGGACTTCCCGAAGACGGTTTCGGAAAGGATGAGACGTTTTGAGACCGAAATGTATACACCACCGAAGTCAAGGTAAATAAAAAGAAGTTTTTGTTTTGAATGCGGTGGCTCCAGAACGCCGTTGACGTTGTGGAATTTCGTGGTCCTTCCAAAACAAAGTTAAGCTATACTCGGAAATACGACGCGTCGTTTATCCCGAGAGATGGAGGATGACGAGGGGAGAAGGAGATCGCGTAACTAGGAATGCCAACAGTGAGTACTCGCTGGCGCAATTGTTACGTTAGTCCGGGGGCGGACGGTAGGTGCATTAACTACATCCCTGCTCCCGAAATTGCTCCGAAATTATTCGTAAAAGGTCTTGCTAAATGTGTCCTTAGATTGGGGTGTCCGGACGTCCCGGTTTCAGTGCTACGTCCCGGTGCCCCGAAGTAATTTTTCGTATTTTCTTTTTTCAAATATTGGTACTATTTGATTTGACTTCGTTACATGATAACATTATCTCCGTAATTTACAATAAATGTGACCGTAAATATCTATTCTCATTAATTTCGTGATCGATTTTTTCATACTACTGTGTACGTATTTTTTGAATCTCAAGCATTATGAGCTACTACCTTTTGGACAAAATTATAACCTAGCTGCGAAAAATTTGTTTATAAAGCATATGAACATTACTAAAATCACATATTGTCCCGGCTACGTGCCGGTTATTCTTCTTCAGAACACGTTATATCCTGGTTTGGTTTGTTCACACTACCACAAAAGCATCTTTATCATGGAAGCGATTATTTCCTCGAATAAAATTATATTTATAGATGTTCTAGATCAGGAGTGCACAATGTGCGGCCCGCAGAGGATTTTACAACATAAGTTTAATATTAAACAGTTTTTCCACATAAAATTTTATTTGGTTAACCATAGAGTGACACTTATAGAAGCGAACAAAAATGCAGTAACAAGAAAATAAAATTAATAAAAATGATGTAGAATAGTTACTTCTTATACAAGTGACGACAGGAAAGTTGCCGTAGTTGTTATGAGGGTGTTCTGAAAAGTGGCTCACAACTACGGGTGTACCCAAGTCAAACCCTTGTCCGGTGCGAAGCAGTTTTTGACTGATTGACTGTATTAAAAAGTCATGTTTTCATATTGCTCTTCATTTGTTTTCTCGATTACGCGAGTTTAGTGCTTCAGTTTTTTTCAAAACTACTTTGATGAGACATCCACAGATGCAGTTCCGTTCTTTCAGCTGGAAAAGGTACTAGTGAAAAAACATTTAATTATAAATAATTGACAATCTGTTTTAAGTTTGGCGACTAGTGAAGTGAATCCCAACATCCCAAAGTTTGTTAATTTTAAATTGCAGGCTCGGCTAAGTGATAGCCCTCAAGTACGGTTGGTGGATGTGAAAAGTTTGCGCATCTCTATTCTAGATAAACTGCAACGATTTCTGCAAAAAAACGCGCGCTATATGCACATGGAAAACGCGATAGTACCTCATTAGCTTTAATATCTATTGACTCATTAAAATGACATTTTTTCATTCTTCAACATAATCACTTCACAATGCAGTTACCGGATAAGGAGGCATTCTTTCCGATTCGCAAAAGTATTTTCCCAGCGTTATATAATTTGCCCGAAAACAAAAAAAATGTCGCTTACTTTGATATATTAAAAATTTCTCCAAATTCAAATCGAACCGTAAGAGTGACGGTGCATATTGGCATCGGATATGAAATCATACGCTCAAACAGAAATTAACGAAAGGCCTCCTAATTAAGAATTAATTGATGTAAATAGAAATATTTTAACGAATTTGTCAAAGCTTGCCCGATACTATACAGGGGAGATTAGACCAGGACTCTTACATAACGAATTGCACTTCAGAGTTGAGTTTAGATCAGTGGTGGACCATCTTTTCAACGTGGCGGGCCGCATGCGTGGTTGAGAATTCCACGTCAGGCCGCATTACAAGTTGTCGATGCTTCGACGGTCCACATTAGACTTTAAATCGGACGTTAATTACAGTTTCTAAGATAACATGTCAGTGAAGATATTTATTTTTTATTATTATTTTTTTAATTTTCGTAATTCATATATATACCTACTACATGGTATGAATTTTTGCGAAGTCTCTTTTTTTAAACATAACTTCGCGGGCCACGGCCGCGGGTTGCTCACCACTGGTTTAGATCCTTGACAAGAGGATATATTTTTCCAAAACTAAACGAATACGTGACAATTCTTACGACACTTTTACCTAATTTGTCTTTCTTCGAATGGTTTTGCCCTCAACAAGAATGGGTGCTGTCATCTATGAAGCGGATTCACAAATGCCGGAACGGATGCGCGCTCGATAATTTTTGTTATTTTTTAATAATTTTGTGTGCGAATATAAAGTAAACGTGCATTTGATATGGTTTATATGCTCAAATCTGAAATATAAAAGGATTATTGAAATCGGAAGAGGTAATTTTATAATTTTCTAACTAATAAAATGTTTCGGAGACCATGAGGTGCTGCCATCTTATCGCCCCAAGTACGAGGCTTGAGTTCGAAACCTTAAGGAGCCGGGGCGTTAGGAGTAACATTTCTCCCAAAAAATTAATGACTTCATTACAGATAATAGCGTTTTAAAAATATATTTTAAAATCTAGAATTTTAAAGATTCATTCGTTCCTGCTAAAATTATTGGCTCGGCGTTTGCCTTTGTATAACTTGTCCTTACCAGAAAAAATGAACGCTTTTAACACGATAAGAATTATTTAGAGCAATTTATACGCAGAATTCTCTTATTATAATAATAACCAATCTCATTCTGACAGTGCGAGTAAGGTTGCGTGGTGAATTAAAGCGAATAAATCAAGATCGGTTTGTTCGATTTCGACGAATCTTTCTTCAGATACACGGCGCGTCCCCTTTAAAACGGGTCATCGTCCTATTTCATTAATAAGTGAAGGAGTGTAGGATGATTTTCGTTGACAGTTTAAAAATAGATTCGACTGGGACATTTTGGCGTTAAAAAGAGCGAACTTCTTGTTTCCAGCCAAGAAAACTCGAATTTGTTCCAAATTGGCTTTAAAAATTGATCCAAAATCCGAACAAGCGAGAAATTTTCAACGCTTTGACCGAGACAAATCATTGTTGCCATTATCGCTCCAGGCATTATTGCCGCATTTGAGTTCGCAAAATAAATGTTCTTTCCTGTAACAACAAAATTCAATTTATGCATAAATTTTCTGCATAATAAGAAGTAGAATGACGGAAAATTAAACATTATTTTTATTTATGCATTTAACTGATTTATTTACTACTCCTTTCATCTGGAAGTGTTTTACAAATGGTTAGCTTCATCTTATAAATAAAGTCTATACTCAAATATTTAAAAATTTCCTTTTAAAAACCAGCCTCGTGAATAATAACTAACTAAGATATTGTTATCAAGAATAATTAAATAAAAACATGCTACCTTCATATGTGTACAAATAATATTATTTTTTTATTTGAACTTTCAAAAGTCCGCATTCGACTAATGCAGCGGTTTCCAAACATTACAAAATAAGAAAATACCTTTGCGCCCCCCCCCCCCCTCCACCTAAGAAAACTGTCTTTGCGCCCTCCTCTTTGTCATGTTCAGTCAAAATTCATAAACAATACCTACTGGGCCAAAAATTGCGATTAATATAACCACCTTAAGAAAAACATTACGATACATCCTAGTCAATTGCGGACTAGGATTTGACGGCTGCATATTAAAGGTCTTACAGTTAGGACGGATAAACGGATGGCATATATACGGTGAGAAATGGGCACAACTTCCTCATAATTTTTTAAAGCATAAGTTTTAAAGAATTTTGGGGCCGTCTTGTTACATTTTTGTACGTCCCTCTCTTTTTAAGAATTTTTTAAATGAGTATCTTATTAAAGCGGTTATTTTTACTGAACGCTTTTCGAACCTGTTCCGTAACGATCGCCGAGAAGCGTCATAAGAATAATCGAACCTTTTATTGCACGATACTGTTTTTATTTGGCGTATCGCGAACCCCGGATTAGTCTAATGGCGTTTGCATACGAGGTTTAACGGAAATTTCGGACATTCTTTTTTTTTTAAATCTCGTCGCGGAAAGCGACAGAGAATCGAAGAATGAACGATACGTTAAAAAAAATACAGGTGAATATCGCGAACACGTCGAACAGGTTCACAGCGGAGGGGAGGGGGGGAGAGGATAATTTCGGCCGACTTTGGAGGTCCTCTCCTGGCTGGGTAATGATTAAAAAAAAAAAAACAAAAACAAAAATAAAACGCAGGGTAGGACTCGGTCATAAAATTAGAGTGGCCGCTTCTCATTTGTTTTCTTTTTTTAATTCGGAACCGCTGGGGATTTGTTTCGCTTCTCACGAAAGAGAGATCGAGTTCAAAGGACGCGATCGTGAAAATCGAATCGTAAAAAAATAGAAAGAATATCGTTTCATTTTGAAATCACCACCAGACATTGTTGAAAATGATGTTTTTTCCAGTCTCGAGAAATGATTTCTCAATTCGTTTGCGTATCTCTGCACCACTAAAAGGGTATTAATGAACTGTTTATTGCATTTTATTATGTATTCCCATAAAATTCGTATTAAATTAAATACTTCATCTACTCATTATATGGCAAAATGTGAAGAGATCAAACAAAAAAAATCACGATACATCAGTCACTAAACACGCTACGTTGGTAACTATTTCCTCCTACGTTTGACAGCAAGAACCAATTATTTAAAACTAGCTCAAACGCCCAGCATTTCTCGGGTAAATCCAATAAATACAATAGCAAACATAGTCCTCGACCTTTCCCTGAATGAAAGTAGACCAAAATTTGGTTGAACTGGCTCTTGTGGTGTCCAACAGACAAACAAACACTCTTATATATATATATATATATATATATATATATATATATATATATATATATATATATATATATTAGAAATTTGATGATTCTGCATGGATTGAAAGCCTACAATCGCGCCACTTCAATCCTTTGACTGCATTCAATACAACCATCCCTCGAATTACAGTTTATTTTTACACGTTTTCGGCTTAACACGCTTTCTTTCTGACAGCCACCTCGGATTGTTCAACCATCAGTTTTGCATTAGCACGGTTATTAACAATTTCCAAGCATTAAATTGCATTTCATTTTCCGCTTGATATTTCAGTTCTACAAAGGGATTATGAGGTTGAGATTAAGCAAGCAATTCCGAATATGTCGCAACTAAATTAGTGCTCATTTAGCTAAAGAGGCGCTCAAATTTAACCTCGCGATTTCCTTTACGAAAACCTACCCCACTTTGCCCGGTATTTTCCAGGAACGCAATTGCAATGCAAAAAAGCGAGAGTTGGGTGCACTTCTCTCAATATTCGTCCCTACTCCTGACGCTAAAAAAAAAATTAACAAGCTTAAAATCAAGACAGCCGAGTTCTTTCGTTTGCTGCGTGTATTAAGTAAGGGCGGTCTTTTGAACGCTTCTCTGAAAAGAAGATTGAAACTGGTCAAGCAAGAGAGAGAGAGAGAGAGATTCGCTGAGTCAACTCCGTGCTGTTTAACAGCGTGACCACGCGATTCCTCCGCGCCGCCTCACGGGCGCCTTTGCTTCTTAAAAATTTATCATAGGTTTTTTTCTTTCCGCTTATTTGTGTCGACCCGAAAAGCAAGCGATTAAAATATTTTTCTTTCAAATATCACGGTTCTAAAACAGACGCACTCTTTACAGAAGCATTCTTCGTTTTTTTCGTAATAAGGCACGACGTTGGCTTCCTCGGATGAAGAATGCCGACCTTGAGGAATACTTGAAAGGGTATTTCCGGGTACATGATTTTTTTATTTTTTTTCCGAGAGGTATTGATGACTGTTTTCTGGTAATTTTTTCTTAAAAGATTCCAATGAAAATGAGGCGTTATTTTTTTATCCCATACATTTATCCTACAACGCGGAGTTTGAGATCTATAAAAGTGCCGCGTGTTTTGAATATGTTTAATGCGAATTTGGATTTACATGGTGAAAATGGATTGGTTTCCACATCCCCTCAGGCACCTTCCTCCAGACCCAGAATTTCCTAAACTCTCTCTCTGATGCACGTATACCTATGGGCAGAATGTTCTCGCCGGTTATCTAAGCTTATAAGCAAAGCGCCCTGGCCTTCCGACACGACCCTTCCTTGCTCGGCAATCTGGAAGTCCGATCAAACTCCGTTAATGAGAATCATGATCCGCTTTGCATGAATTTTTGGCATTAAAAAACAAGCAATGCTGTACCAAACCCGTGCTATAGGAGGGTCAAGTGTACTTAATTCCACGAGCCATTTAACAATGCATCACGTACATCCGGATTAGTAGCCAACGCCGAAATACATTGAATTTTAAACGGCCGATAGCAATCGGTTTACTAGAGTCAAGTCAACGGTAGGATATGAATCTCTGTTCGTCATCGAGTGATATCCGTTATTATGGGTTTCATTCCGTAACAAATCGTAAGATTCATTGTGTTAAATTTATATATGTATAAATGCCGATAAAAAGTTCAACACGCATCGATTATACTAATTATGGAAACGCCTTGGTTTTAATCTTGAATGAAGGTCGCTCAGATATGGCTCTTTCAAATACAGCCGAGGTACTCAGATTCTCCCAAATTAAAAACTTTTAACCTCCATCAGCGTATCGGCTGGCTTCTTTAAGAGTCTCCCAAAGTCTCAAATGATGTGACTGATAATGATATTTATACTATTCTTTGTCAACAAAGGTATTGCTGCTAATTGTAAAACCCCTGGGGTATTATTTTCGCGTTTCTATGGAAGCCTTACGTAAACAGAATGTTTTTTCTTCAAGCCTCAATATTCTTGGCGCACCGCCGGCTGAATACCGATGACGCGCTGTGTCATTATTATGCAAATGGAGTCTTTGGGCGTACTCGCGTAATATAATACAATCCTAAATTAAATGGGGCTCACGAAGATTGTTCGTGCAAAGCATACAGAATACCAATGACGAAGTGTACCAACAGTGAGGACATGGCGACTTCCAGTATGCAAAGGGCAACAAGAACGCAAACAAAATGATACTTCACATCAAAATTTACCTTGTATGATCGTACTAAAAGGCATCATAAAATCACTATAAATTTGAATCCGTTGTGGAACAGCGCCGAAATCTATATTAATAAAAGGCAATGTGTGTGTGGATATCATTTCTCAAAAACCAAGAAACTTAGAGACTTTAAACTTGGTACTCTTACTAATGGGAGCATGAGGATGTGTACCTCGAGGTCAGAATTTTGATTTTTGCGGGTAGAGGGAAGTGAAGGGGGTGCAATTTCCCATAAGATAATGTTAAAATCGATTTCATGAAAACGATACTTTCTCTATACTACTAACCTATATGGAGAAAGAAAAACTAACTCTGATATATCTCTTATACCTATGAATTTGGCCGGGAGGGTCCATGAAGGTCCGGAGGGAACGGGAGAGTAAGGATTTCGAGTTCAACAATGCAAACGGTTGGCAAGGCGACTTCGCCTTAAAAACGCAAAATTTCTTCAAAATATGATATTAAAACATTAAATTCGAGATATTTCGATTCGAAGACGATAAAAGATGATAATAATAAAAAACTATTGTAATTTTTCTTTAATGCAGTTCTAGTCCGGAGATCAAAGGTCAAATATGTGAATTTTAATAAGCAAAAGAAAAAATAATCTTGCAGGTCGAAATATCGATTTTTCCATGTTATCAATGGGGAATGGAAATCATTCTCAGGAATCGAGCCCGGGTCGATTTTTGGAATTATTTTTTCGTAAATGGCTTTTAATTTAAGAATCAAACATTCTCACAAAATGTCAATCTTCTAGATACTCGGAAAGATTGTTAAAAATAGAATTACAGTTCCGCTTTCCCACCCACCGACGATGGAGTCATTTTTAGGCGCTCTTTACCAGCGAAGTGGTAATAGCGGAACTCCTTATGGACACCTCTGGTCCGTCCGTCCGTCCGTCTGCCCGTCGTAACTTTCATCTCCTAAACCGCTGGACGGATTTTAATTTAATTAGGTATGAGTGATCTTTGTTAAAATTTATCGCTCAATTGTAATTTTCAACTGAATCCGTCAATTAGAAAATTCACTTTACATTATTACTTCAATTTATCTCGTTAAATGGCATCCGTCAAGCAACAATGAAATATTAAACTTTTATCTCCCTAGCTCTTATATGATCTGTAAGGTATAGCTTAAGAAAATTATTCGGATAGAGAACAACATTTACTACAAGAAAGTCCGCGAGGCCACGTAATTTCGAGTTATGGCTTCGGAGATAAAAATTCGAGAAAATCCCGAGCAAAACATCGCATATTTTGTTTACATCGATCGCTAAGACGGTTCTCTCAGCAAACAATAATTAAAAGTCCATATATTATCTCCCATTATCTCATATGATCTGTGAGGTATAGATTAAAAACTTTATTCTGATAGAGAACAATATTTTCTACAAGATGGTCTGGAGACTAAATAATTAAACTTATAGATTTGGAGATAAAAATTCGAGAAAATCCCGAGAAATCCATCGCATATTTTGTTTACTTCGATCGCGAAGACGGTTCTCACAGCAAACAACAATTTAAAATCCAAATATTTCTCTTTCACTCTCTTATATTATCTGTGAGGTATTGGTTAAAAAATTGATTTGAATAGAGAAAAATATTTACTACAATATAGTCCCCGGGACTATAGTTTCGGGGATCAAAATTCGAGTATCACCTAATCTATCGATACCGTTCCATGCGTATTTTCCATTAAGAACGTCTTTGAAATCTCTGTGTATTCCATTTATGGAGTAAACTTTTCCATCTTGTTATATATTAGTCTATATACATAAGGAATGGGTGCCTTGAATGCTTTAATACAAGAGAGAGGAGAGAGAGAGAGAGAGAAAGGAAGGAGAGAGACAGAGAGAGACAAAATTAAATGTTCCATAAATTAAGAATAATTTTGGACGTATAAGAATTGTATAGCATAATGTATTTCTTTGTCATATAATTTCTATTCACCAAAAACTATTTTTACTCCCTGTAACACTTAATTATGTGAATTTTATATTTATTGCTTACTTTTAGTGAATTTAAAAGTTGGTTTCATTAATTTTTATTTCAATTTGAACTTAAAACTTGAATTCACACATACCCGTCGTATTTTAGGGGCAATTACGCTAGTTTAAATAAATGTCGCTTTTAATGTTCAATTTACCTTTAAATAACAACAATAATGCAAGTGAAATGATACTTCACATAAAACTTTAACTTGTATGATCCATACGAAAAGTCATCATAAAATCACTATAAATTTGAATCCGCCGTAGAAATTAGCGAAATGTTAAATAACTTTCGCTTTTTATGTTTATTTTACCGTTAAAGAACATTCCCTAAATTAATATTATCTCTCAAGGCTCCCACGTTATATTACTCACTACATATAATAAATACTAGTTAAAACACGTACAGTTTAAGTCATTAATATATTATAATTAATCATAAAAAGAAACAAAAATCGTATCGTAATATGGAATCTTATTGAATTTTCAAAGAATAACTTAGTTTCCATTGAACTCCGTCGATTCCTAAAATCCACTGAAAAATGTAAGTAAATTACTTCAAATCTGAATAGAAGTAATATTATTTATAAATATTATTCGCCATTTCTGTTATAATTTGAAGCCATAGGTCCAAAGGAAAACCCAACGTTTCGCCTAATATGTTCAAACGTTACAACAACGTGCAAAATAGTTATGGCAATCTTATTTCTAATTGAAAAAGTATTGTGGCCTTTTCAAATGATATAAGAATTTACTTTATTGGAAGCATTAGAATTATCTTAGAGAGAAAGAGATATACTTCATTGTCTTTTTATTTCGGCAGCTCCAAATTCTGAATTTCTGTCTCGGTTCCAACCTAATTTACAATGCAACTTGGCAATATGCTGCGTTAAAAAATAAGCGCTTCAATATAAAAAATTGAAAAAGTAATCATTTCATGTATCTCCAATAGCCACAACAATGTTACAAAAAATCTTGTTGTGGATATTGGAGACACCTAAGGTACTTGTTTCAATTTTTTTGTGTAAGTGCGTATTCTTGAATTTGGACAAACATAAGACGAACTTGTTAATTCTGTAGTGAATTAATACGCTTCTTTGATAAGCCATAGTCATCATTTGTTGTGACCCACGTAGAATTATGAATGAATATGCAAAGTCAACCAGTGGCGGATTTAAGGTGTGGCCCCTTGAAGTAAGGGGACCCGAAAAAATGTTCCTGTATATATTCTCAGAAATGTCAAATATCTCAATTTAAAAATCAGTGGAACCGCTCTATGATTCCATAGAAAAACGATCGTTAAGAGGTGTCACAAAAGAGGGTATATCTTTAGATTGCAGGGCCCCCATATGTTTAGCGTCAGGGGACCCAGGAGGCGTAAATACGTCTCTGAAGTCAACTTCAACTTTCAAAGCAGCATCATTCAGAATCGAATGTTCTCGCGTGGTAAAATTATCTTCGATGTAATAACACGATAAGAGACGTCAATGAAAACAAGCTGCAAAAAAACCACGGGTAATGCATCAGTCGAGCAAAAATAACGAATTGCGTCTCAGCGACAGACCCTACCGAGTAGACAACACGCGCATCAGGGCATCAGGGCCTTGAAAAGATAAGGCCAAACAGTAATTAAAACAATAACCTGATAAATACGATGCTGAAAATATGGACCGACGTCGATGAATGAATTACGTCAGAAGTTTCCGTTGGAAAAATATATTTCGGATTTATTTTTCACGTTCGTCCCTAGTAGGTATTCTCGGGTAATTTTTCCCGAGGAAAAAATAAAACGCAACAGAGATTTTTAATAGCTACACGCACTCATCGAGACTTCGCAAGACGGAATCGCGTAAGTCCGCACTCGACAAAAATTTGAATTGAATTTTTTCTCGCGAGAAGAAGAATTGCAGACAACTTTTTTGCACTTAAAAAAAGTTCAAAACACCGTGAAGGGGAAAAAACGGACCCGGCGGGGAAAAAATGTAGATTCTCTCTCTATCTCTCCAAGGGTTCTCAATTTATTCCATCCTCGCCAGGAACGTAAAAATAGAACGAAGGCCAATTACGTCCAGGGTAATTTATTCACCCGCTCTCATTTTGCGCGCGGAGGAGGAACGAGGGGTCGGAATGAGAAGCCGGTGCAGGGCACTACCTCTTTCCCTTTTTTATCTCGCGGCCGTGACGTCACGCGCCTTATCTCTCGCGATGGAACGGTGGACTCGGTTTCGTTTTATTTTCCTTTTTTATGTTTCCCTCGTTAAGGGTCCGCGTCCGAGATGATGCGCGGACCAGATTCTTTTATTCGGGGCCCGCTTTACAGCATTGCGGTAAGGACCTTTTTTGCTGTGAGATCCGCCGTGTCCGTCCGTGCTGGCACGACGTCGTCGCCGCATAATTCGAGGCAAAAAACGCGGCCTGCGCCATTGTCGAGAATCGGTTCGTCGCATTTTAACGCTCGAATTTTAAACGGGTTTGAAGGGGCCTACGAGACGAGTGCGACGTTTATTCTTTTCCCGCTGGGATGATTTCAAAAACAGTCCGAATTAGCCGGGGGAAAAAAATCTTACGCCAAACGAAAGAAAGATTTTGTCGGAAAGTTTATTCGATGTCGCCAAATTTTATGCATTGCGCTACAGAGTCGGAATACAAATTTTGGAATCAAGATGTTGCCTTGATTTTCTTATGAAGCTAGGCAGTAAATGTTACAAAATATCGCACTCAGAAATTTCAGATACCTTCATCGAATTTTCGCATGTTATCACAAATGATCTTTTAATTTGAAATTTATTTCGATTGTTTATCCGGGCATTTGTCTGTTTATTTTCTTGTACTGCGACTTGTAACACTTGACGACATAAAAGTTTTTTTAAAGAAATTTTTGTTAAAGGTTTTTACTCTTGAAATTGTTAATTACCACCCTCATAAGAACTATGAGAAACTTACAATTTTTATGCAAACATACGCCTAAACTTCCAACATGGTTTTTCGGAAACCCTGATGAGCCAATTAACCATGACGACAAAATATTTAATACTACATGGAGCTAGTCAGTAATAATTAAAAAAATCGCTAGAACTTTTCCAATAGATTTTCTGGCATTTCTTATTCGTTTTCAACAATATCTTTACCTTTAATAGTCGGAACAAAATAAAATCATATATTAAAATGACCCGCGGTGAAATTAAGGTAAAAACTTGCTAAATACGCTTATTTTTCAGACATTAAAAATTAGAAAACATAATTCCCATTGCAACTTCAAACGCTATTTCTGACTTTGAATTAACCCTATAGCCATTTTCGCTCTGATTTGTTGATTAAAATTAAATGAATTGGATTTAAAACATTAACTAGCCTATTCGTGACACGAGGGCCACATTTTCACATTCGTTTCCTCATTCTCCTGGCGTATTTGTTATTTTATTGATTTTTTTCGTAAGACGATCGTGTGGCCGAAGCTCGTAATCTTGTTGAAGGTTGTTACTAGGAAGAGACTAGCAGAGAAAAAAAACGTATTTTTCGCGGAGATATACATGGAACGAAAGATTTGCCCGAGTTACTGCGTGCAACAAATTGAGGCCATATGAAGCCAGACGTTGTTTTCCAATCGGTCTTTGTTATTTTTTAGTTCGTGTATGTATAGATTACTGCTTCAGAACTCGAAAAAAGTATCGCTCGCTGAAAAAGGAAAGGTTATTCGCAGAAGCTGTAGAAACAAGCGAGTGCAGCTATGGTTTTCTCGAGCCTTCATTTTAAAGGTAAAAAGTGAAAACATGGTACAGAATATTTTGGAACCAATAACTATTGAATCGCGAAACAAAAGATTCAACCCACATCTAACGAAATGGGCATGTTACGGAAATGCCATTTATCTACAAACTTAATTTTGATATTTTATACGTTTTCTGTTTATTAACTATAAGTAAATCTGAAGATAGGCATAAGCTAGAAAATGGGAAATATTTCAAATCAAGAGAAAAATTATGCCACTACCGGGAATCGAATATTTCTCTGATAAGTAGAATGTGAATATGTATATATTGAAAATATATTTTTTAGTATATTCTACTGCTTTTATTAATGAAACCCCAGTGTTCTTATGCAATAAGTATATAAAGCCATAAGGCCAGAAAAATAAAACCAATAGAAACGCGACTATAAAACCAATAGAAACGCGACTATAAAACCAATAGAAACCAATAGTAATGTAACTATAAAACCAATAGAGACCATTAGGAATTTATTAAAACCATTAAAAACCAATGGCCAAAACCTTAATTGTTTCAGTAGGAACCATTAGAGGCTCTATTGGTAATTTCTGTTGGAACAAACAGGAAGTTTTTCCCAAAAACCAATAGAAATTTCCAATAGGGTAGTTTTTTCTGATTTCGAATTTCTCTTACATTAAAAATCTCTGGAATTTTTTTAACCTTACTAAATTACCTTCAGGTATCCAAGGTAAAAAACTTCGAAGATAGTCGAAGAAACAATTTATACCATACGAAGATAAAAATTGATAGCGGTGGTAAATTTTGATTAGTATATAATTTCAGTTTTACCTTACTTGAGGAAACAGTGTCATGCTTTTGTAGCTAAAATTGATAACAACAACTTTTTTTAAGTTCCTGTTCATCTTCGAGATTTACGCCATGGTCATTCGATAACTGTGGCTGTAATTATAATGCATCCTAAGTAATTTTACGAAAAATACCTTTTAGCCTAAACAAAATTTGAAAGTATGTATATAAATTTATTTGTATAAAAATACAATTTTTTTCATTAAAAACTTTTACGATTTTCACAATTTTTAAGCAAATAAATTCATACAGAATGGAGTTCCACCAAATACATATTGCCGTATAATGTCGATTATAAAATTTGAATGCCTACAAAATTAAATCAGAACAATTTATTATTGGAAATCAGCCTATAAAGTAGCTGCGCCACCGCTGCGAGAGATAGCTATGATAATTAAATGTGTCATTTTTAAGGCTCGACTTACAATTAGCAAACCTTAGATTTACATTTGTAAATGTTCGCACGTGCATAATGTAAACATATTAAGCGCGCAACACAAATACGTAAAGACGTCCGACGCCGAAACTGTCGATAAACAAACAAACTCAACAACTCTCCGCAAACACCGCGGTTACCCAACAATGCCATTTCGTAACCATTAAATTATCGCGCGGTTGACAACGGTCTGCCCTCAACATTGCCTTTTCCCCGTCGATTTTCAGTCTCGCTAAGCCCATAGAAGGTTAGCTATTTTTAGAATCCTGTTCTTTTTTTCTGCATCGCGGAAGGTTTTTATTTAAATGCGTCAAAAAAACAACGAGCGAGTCCACTCAAGGAAAGCGAGAAAAGAATGTCCGGTTCGTCGCATATCTCAGAAGCTGAGCGAGTCGCTGACCCTCTTCTTCTGTCGGAAGTGACCTTGCAGTGACAAATGACAGTCGCTGGAAAGCCTTCTCGATAGCCTTCGGAGTGGCGTTGATG
>CM054115.1:49406724-49442737 GCA_028673005.1 Tanypteryx hageni | reverse complement strand
CCGATGGAATCGGCGCTTCTCACAGAAGTTTCCCCTTTCTCTCTCTCTCTTAGTATTTTTTCCCCCTCTCATTGAACTCCATCTGAATCGTTTTGTCTTCGTCTGCCTCGCTTCCGAGAGGTTACAGTATTCGATTAATGGTCTCCTGTCTCTCGTTTTTTTCAACACAGTTTTTTTTAATACAATTAATTTTTATTTTCCGATGAGTTTTTTAAATAAAGCAGACTGAATTGTGTGTCGCTCTTGTTTTATTTTTATTTTTGAAAGGATGGGATGCTTAGGTATTTTTATATCTTTGCGTAATTTAGGTGGTTACCTTCCAGCGGGTTTGTAATTAATTAGTTGTGTTCAAAAGAGAATTATCGAACTCACCCAATGCCTAACATCAAATTCATTAACCATGATGATGCCGGGAAACCACTCAGGTTTCTTCTACGAAGCAGCTGTCGTCAGTGTTAATTCACTGACTTACGATTCAAAAAAATTACTATGATCTGTATTAGGTGAACCACCATTGGTGACTGCTTCATTTGTTTTCAAAATGATCACCTGGTGTTCCTCCCTCATTTAGGATTATCGTAGGAACAGTTTATCAATCAGTTGCGTTGCATTGATTTCGCGAGGTAAAAAATTGTTTGTGATATATATTTTATTTCCTATGCATATTAGCAGTAATCGTGAGTTTTACTTCCCATTCGTAAAGATTGAAAATATTTTATTTTTACCGTGTACAGTTTATTATTTAAAGTTATGTACTTTAAAATTGCCTAATATACTTAATTTAATATGAGATTTTATAAACGTCCAATTACTTATCGAATTTCATGACATTTCATCTCATGTAATTTGATGTTGAAATCGCATTTCATTAGTATTATTTATGTTTACTGTATATCTGTATGGTTAATGCAATAAGAATCGTTTATAAATGTCGTAATTGATTGCTAAGGATTCGAGTGCTGTTGCGATAAAATCATCCGAGAAAGGTATTTAAAAATTGAGGTTAAAAATAAAATTAAATAAATTAAAAATAAATTACTTTTGGCCTCTAGTTTTGTGTCATCAGTATAATTACCAGGCTCACTTACTTTCATGCACCTACCTACCCACTAATCTATTCACTTTTAGCGACAGTTTTTGCTCTCGTATACACGCGAATATCATTTTGCTATTATTTCACTCAGAAAAATGACAACTACAGCGCAACCTTGGGGGCAGCGGTTTTTAACGAATTTCTGAAATGAAAATTTAGGCCGCAGTTAACGAACGGGGAGAATTTTCGGGGTAAAATAATTGTAACCAATTATGATTCCGGGCGCAGTGCAGCTGGAGGATAATGAGGTTCGCAGTTCCGTCCCTTAATGCGGAATAATACCCTCATTCGGCTCCGAATCCCGAGTCCTGAACCAACGACCTCTGACGTTCGAGAAATTCCCCCCCCCCTAAAAAAATCGTCCCTTTCTAACGAGGACGGGTCGACCTAAGAGTTTCGAAAAACTTTTTCCGTTATTATTTTGTTTTCGACGGGAACCGAAGAGAGAGGAGAAGGAAAAAAATCGAAGCGAAAATTAAAAAAGAAACAAAAAAAACCGGCGCAAATGAGAGACAAATACACACGCCTCCCCGGAGGAGTAATTGCACTTTCTTCACGTCGGCGTCGATTCGGAGTTCCATAAGTCTCCAGGGAGATTGCATTCTTCTCTCCTTCCTTTGTGATTTTCCCTTTCGTCAGGCGTCTTTCTCCCTTCCATCTCTGTCTCTCCCCCACCCTCGGTCTTCTTCCACCCTCTGTCTTCCCCTTCTACGAGGGGTGTTCAGATTTGACCTGGAATTTATTTTTTTTCTGGATGTAATTGAAGAGCGACATAGGCAGCCGTGTAGGGTTTGAGCGCATGTATGTTGGCTACCCGCACCAGCAATCTTCACTTGCTTGTAGCAACAAATGACAAGCGTATTCAATATGGAAGCCAGTAATGTACTGAACTCTGTTGCGCAGCGCATTATTATCATATTTTTATGCAAGGAAGGTGTTAAGGCGGCTGAGATTCATCACAGACTTCAAGTCCTTTTACGTTCCTTGGTGTTTGAATGGTGCAAATCATTTAAAGTTGGTCCTGAGTTGGTGTCAAATTTGCCTCATGCTGCGCACCCCTGCCACGGCAGTGAACCTACACAGAATTGAAAGAGTTGATGAGCTCATTCGCAGTGATAGGCACATATTGGTGTGTGATTTAGCTGAATTAGTGAACCATCAGTGTCGGAAGTGTTAAAAGCATTATCCACAATGAGCTTAAAATTTACGAAACTGAGTTCCAGATGAGTGCCGAAACAACTTTAGGAAGAGCAGCAAGAAAGACGTGTTGAGGTTTGCAGAGAATTTCTTCAGCGCTCTGAAGGAGATGGTGAAGAGTTCTTGTCATTGGTTATGACCTCCAACGAGACGTGGGTTCACCATTACACCCCGGAAAGCAAGCTGGCCAGCATGGAATGACAACATTCAACCTCGCCACAACCAAAGAAGTTCAAGACTCAGTACTCTGTGGGGAAAGTAATGGCCATTGTATTTTGGGATGCGGAGGGACCTGTTTTTATTGGTTTTTTGATAGAGCAAATAACAATGAATGCACCCTATTACAGTGATATGCTCACAAACAAAGTCAAGCGAGCCATCAGGTCCAAAAGGCACTGTCAGCTGTCCAAAGGGGTCGTTCTCCTCCACGACAACACTCGTCCTCATTCCGCACAGGTGACAACTGCTGCTATCGCTGACCTTAGGCTGAGAAGTACTTGCAGTCTAGACTTGACCCCGATGCGACTTGCACCTGTTTGGACTACTTGCAGACCTGGGTGGTCAGCGGTTCAGTTCAAACGAGGAAGTGATGGAAGCGGTGCAAACCTGGTTGCGCAGGCAACCGAAAGACTTCTTCGCTGCAGGGATACGCAAGTTACCCGAATGATGGAAAAAATGTGTCGAGAATTAGGGACATTATGTTGAAAAATAAACAAGATTTGAGATTTATGCAGCGTGTGTAGTCATGTTAAAAAAATAAAGTCCAGGTAAAATTTGAACACCCCTTGTACCACTCCCCCTCCCTCTTTGTCTCTCCTCCCTCTATCTCTCCCCCTACCTTTCTGTCTCTCCCCCCTAGCTCTATTCCCTCTACCTGTCTCTCCCCTCTCTTTCTCTCTCCTTCTACCCCCTCTTCTCCCCTCCATCTCTGTTTCTCCTCCTTTCTATCCCCCTCTTTCCTCCCCCATCCCTTTCCCCCTCTACCTGTCCTCTTCCACCTCTATTCCCTCCCTTTCTCTCTCCTTCTACCCTCCTCTATACTGCCTCCCTCTCTGTTTCTTCCCTTTCTATCCCCTTCTTTCTCCCCCATCCCCCTCTACCTCCTCCCTATGTCTCTCTCCCCCTCTGCCCCTCTCTATATCTCCTCCCTCTCTGTCTCTTCCCCCTCTACTCCCTCCCTCTCCCATCCACCACCCATGTTATTCCACCCTCTCTCCTTCCTCTCTCATTCTCCCTCATCAATCCATCCGTCCCATCTTTACGATCCCTCTCTCTCTCTTTACTTCTCTCCCTTCTTCCATCCTCCCCCCCTCTCTCCATTTCTTTCTTATTTTTAGCGCAGCCCAATGTTTTCTAACCCCAGTTTTCGCGAGATGACTTTTCTCTGGTCCGACCGTATGTAACTCGTCAAAACATTCGCGAGTGGATTCTTAGGGATGTATTTTTGCGGGTATCCTCGCGCTTGAATCCGGATCTTCGCCGTGACAAGCCGTCGGTGCTGTGGAATCCGTGCGTCCAAACCCATATCATGTGTGGGCTGCATGGTGGTACCGCTCTAAATCCGTGGGCTCCATTCCACGTTTAAGAACATTCCTGTTTCCCAACTGTGTAGAGTGGTTCTCAGGCAGATTCGTCAGACGACCCCTCCGTCCGGGTGTTTGGTCGCTGCGACCCCCCCCCGAGAATATTCGAGAAGCAAAAAGTACTCCAGTTTTCTCCATACGGGGGAGGAGGGGGGATGACGATGATAAGAAAATTAATAACAGATAGTTTTTTATTTTGTGCTCTTTATAAATACAAGGTTTGCACTATAAATTATTTTATTTACAACTACGTATGTGTATTTAAAACATTCAGACAACATGTTGTGTGTGATTTATTTTTTAAGTACTAATCACTATTGAGATATAATTTCTTATTTGTTTTTATTTCATAAAAAGTAACTAATTTGTTAAAAGTGTTTTTGCACGTTGATCAAATACAGAATTTTCTTTATTTTTTTGAACAATACATGTCGATAAATTAAAACCTACATGACTCTTAAAACCAGAATAAAATCAATTGCCTTAGCGAAGAGTGCTTTTGATCCCCCTAAAATCTTCTCGCGATCCCCTAAGCAGTGATGGCGGAAAAATTTTGGTTGGCACGGCACAAAAATGGAATAAGAAATAAAATGTGCCACTCGTTAATACAGCGACGTGACAAAAATTACCCCAGGAATCTAAAACGCTAATAACTCACTCAAGGATGTAGATGGAAAATTGAAAATTGGTAGAAATAATCAATTCAAATATAAAAATGATTTTTCGAAATGGCTCATTTGTTTATCTTGACAACCGATTGCTGTTAGAAACAAAATCAATATAAATAATTATTGTTAAAATAATTTATTTAAAGTTACAAATTTTAATTCCGTTTTTTATTAATTTGAACCCGTCATTGTTGAGGGGCAATTTCACTAGTTGAGTAGTATATATTTCTTCATGTGTGGGAAAAGACATACTATATGCTATATTCTACGAATAGACACAAATATGATTTTTTATGAAACTGGCACGCCAATAGGCAAATCTTGTCTTATTAAGGTAATTTTGGCACGCGAGCTAAAGAGGTTCACCATCACTGCCCTAAGGGGGTCGCGACCCAACGTTTGAGAAACACTGGTGTAGAGTGTTGTAAATGGGAATGAAAAATACACTCCGGATTCCTTGAAAGTGTTGATTTAATACATTCATTAAACTTCGTAGATTATTTTTTTAAAAATTTATGAGGTAAGTATATATTTGAGTTTGGGCCGCATGATAGTATTAAGTATATTACTTCGCGGACCGCATAAATGGTCAACGCGGTCAGCGTGTTTGAGACCCCTGCACTAGATCCATGTTTTGAAATTTCGGAGATTAACCCCTTACGGCAAGATGTTTTTTATTTTTTGACCGCAAAAAAATCCAAAGACGGG
This sequence comes from Tanypteryx hageni, assembly GCA_028673005.1. Taxonomy (NCBI): domain Eukaryota; kingdom Metazoa; phylum Arthropoda; class Insecta; order Odonata; family Petaluridae; genus Tanypteryx; species Tanypteryx hageni. The sequence goes on along the minus strand of CM054115.1, from coordinate 49,437,488 downwards.
GAAAAATGTACTCAAACCCTGACAACATGTCGAAGATTAAAATATGCATTTTATTTTGCTAAATGCTGTTTGTTACACTTATGGCCATGAAATGACTTCTTTTTTTTAAGATTAGGACACATAATGCAGTCAAGGCAATATAAGACAGTATTTATCTTTAGATTTCCTGAGGGGGTGCCGGTGGTTAGGACGCTGGCTGCTACTCGCCCGCTGCTCGATAAGGCATGAATCCTGCGAAAGTAGGGCTTTTTCCAAGGTCGCCCGGCCCCCTATTTGTGTGGTTTGAGGAGACCGCGCAAAGTCAGCGTTCCGTCCTCCGGAAGGGACGTTAATCCGTTGGCCCCCTTGGTGCTCTTCGTTAAGAGTAGGCTAATGCCGGCACCGGGTTTCCCTCCTCCCTTGTGTGTTCGGCGTTGAAGGAGCTATGGCTATAATAATCCAAGAGGATGATTAGCCAAAAATACGCACACATTATATTTCCGGAAAGAGAGGAAAACATTTTCCGTCCTCATCTAAACGCATTGGCAAATTACATCTTCACAAAATATCTACGACTTTCCGGGGTATTTCGGGAATTCCGGGCGCTCCTTTCCGAAGGTCGGAAGGGCGGTGTCATCGTCAGTCATGCCGGGGTCCTTGCTAATATTTCCATCAGGAATATCCTCCTCTGTAGTAATTGAGAAACCGTAAAACGTTCTTTCGACCTTAGCAGAAAATGAGACAATTTATTGTCAGTAGTCCAATTCTCACTTACTATCGTTAACTTACGAGTTGTTTCGTCTAGCGTTATGATTCTTTTGCCGACATATTGTTTCAAGTAGTGAACTTTCGACATGAGATCGAATCGATTTCATGTCTAAATAAACGTATCGGGGCTCCAACCACATTCTAATCGAAATATCGAAGCCACGCCTGCTCTCGATTATCCGTGGCGGGCCGTCATATCTTTCACATTTATATCCTAATATCCCATAGTGTCGTTCTGCTTCTCCCATATTTATTTCTCTTTATCCTCCCTGTGCTCTTCCTCGCGATTCTCGCCTTGCCTCTCAATCCTTCTGACAACCGAACCATCTGAAGTCTCCTCCATCCATACCTTCCTACCCAACGTTCTACTATCAGGAATCTCGTCACGTTTTTTTTGCTTTTCGCCGTTATGGCGTCGTTCCTGAGACTGATTTATTTGCGTTTACTTTCTCTCTATTGCTCTCTTTCTCTCTCAAGGGAGAAATCCCTTTCGCTCGGCAGAAATTCTATCCTTCATCACCCTCAAAATTCCAGCTGCACTTTCCACCATGTATTTTGTTTTTATCCGCCCGACTCTTGTTCAGATTGTTTTTTACGTCGAAACTTCTCTCGCGGTTTTCTCTCCCCGTCCTCTTTTCCTCGCCAAAGCTTAGGAAAGATTAAAAAATCGAGGGTGCGAAGTTTTTCTTTTGATTTTTTTTTTCGTTTTTAAAAGTTCGGGTGGGCGAGTGTTTATTTTCGGCCGAGGCTCTGAAACTCTTCAAATGAAGCGAGAAAGCTTTCACTCGTTTCTTCTTTTGTTTTTTTCCCGATGTTTCCAATACGTGATTCCTGTGTGGTTTAAGAGAAAAATCGAGATATTTCGTTGATGGCCGAAAAAGTAGGCAGTTTTTTATGATGTCTAGATTTGTACGGATTGTATTGCACTCGCTTCGTACATCCGGTCCTCTTATAACGCGCTTCGAAAAAATGGTACCTTGCTTTACATAGTGAAAGGGGTGTTGCGTTCCAGACTCCAGGAATAATCCTCCAGTCCAAAAATTCTCTAATCTATGTTTTATACACATACATGTACAAATAGAGTTGTTGCTGGTTATGTAAGTTTATAAACAAAACACTCGGCCACTCCGACACGTCTCTTCCTCGCTCAGCTCTCTGAAATCCCACATCCAACTCATGCACTTAATCGAGTTAATTTCTTTACCATAATCCGCTTTCTCTGAAGTTTTGGTATTGAATCGTGTTGTAGCGAATCCGTGTTACAGGAGGGCCAGGCGTGTACAAACAATTTTTTTTCCTGTTCAATTTGCTTCTTCGGGTTTCCATGTTTTTTTCATATGCCAATTACATGGAATTATCAATCTAGAAACCCTTGCCTCCAGAAAGAATTATCGAGTTCATATATCAGGCATTAAATCTAATTGGAAAACTCGTTTACTCACCTTTGATGACCGCCGAAATGCGCATCTGGCTTCCAAACCTTATTAAGATTACTATTGGAGAAACAGTGTCTCATTAGTAACCCCTAACTTCACTGCTATCGTATCGATGCCGTGGCCATTCACTACGCATAAAGATATCATTTTATCATTATATTCTATTAAAAACAACATCATTCGGGCGTATCAGAGAAATGATGAAAGGGAAAATTCGCAAATGATACACTCCTGTCGAACGCTCTACCTTTTGGTGTTAACGCAAATGTATCCCGCATTCAAATTAATTGGTTCCATACTCCGACGAGCTGCAGCAAAAGCGAGCCCCTAGCGTGCGAGGATTTTTGATTCCGCAAACGTGCCAACTCCAATTCGGGAAAAATCGCCGCCTCGCGGATTGGCGACCGAATTCACGCATATGGACTGCACCATGTGCAACGAAAATTTAATCCATCGCTGGTCATAGTCGACGTTTCGCGGTTTTTTGGAATGTTTTTCGAGAATTTAGAGGCGTTTCGGAACGGGGGTGTTGGTTAATTTTTTCGATCTAAAAATTGTTCTCATATTTTGGATTTTAAGCGCTGTTTATGTTAGGTCTTAGCTCCTTTCTTTTACGACCGCCGAGATAATTAGCTCCTTCAGTCTTCCGGTTTTAATTTGGACCGAGTGGAGAACTTTCCCGTCCCTGTGGACAACGCTTCAGCTAAGTTTGGCCCTGATTTCTTGGAGTGGCTACTGCTATGTTTGTGGCTTTATGGCTGCCTCTCTAAGTCGGTGGTGAGAGTCGGATATGAATGAATCCTAAACTGTGAATCTTAAGTAAGTAATCTAAAATTCTAGATTTATTTTTATACATTATAATCTCTTAATGTTTTTCCGTATGCTTTTATTTTGTCATCACGGCGCGCGTGTTACATTCCTACAATCTTTTGTTATATGGTTATTGTTTTAAGTGCGAATGGAACAGTAGTTCCTCTTCCATGGATATTAATTGTGTTATTAAAACGAAATATTGGAAGTATCACCGTATTTTTAGTTGTTTAGTTGTTGTTTTTTTAATGACCATACAAAAACGAACAAAATGAAAAATGTGCTACGTGTTTATTTTTCACGGTTTTTATATTTATCGCTTGTTTTCAAGAGCGGAACATGGTCTTCGCTTCGTCTCTCTATCAGTGTTAATTTTGTCTAGAATCTAGACGTTTTCTTCTTGTTGAGCGTGGGTGGTGGAAAATTGTTATATTCCTCGTCATAAAATTTTAAGATAGCTCGTTATTTTGGCTGGACGCTATCATTTTCGGATGAATCCAAACTTTATTTGGTACTCAGCTGCAGTTCTTAACGCTAGAAGACTCAAGTTTTCAAGGACGAATTCTCATAGTTGGCCTTCTCAGTTTGACAGCATACATGGCCCCACTCATCCACTACGTAGGGGTAACCCGGAACACTTTATGCATTTTAAGAAGTTCTTTTACTCAGTAATCTTCGATAATTGTCAGTCGTCGTATTTGTCATAAAGTTGACAGAAAAACATTCTAATAACTTGCTTCTAATCGTTTCATATAAGTATTCATCTGTGCCAAAAATTTCACTTATCCTAATGAAATCTGCATGATATTTCTTGAGTCGGGCAATGCGTCTTGACGTGATGCATCCAGCTTAAGTGATTCTGTGAGAGGTATGAGAATGTGGCTCCTGGACCAAAAAAATACAAGGAACACTTGCTGTAAGACGGGCTAAAATTGACTGACGCCAAGTGCGCGAGTCACAAAAGATTTGCGATTCGCTTTTATTGCTCCTATTTTATGATGTTTTCTTCGTCTGGATCGGTTCTTAAAGCCGAACATATGGAACGTGCGTTATGCAGTCGTTTCGGTTCCACTTCAGAAACGTGAAATGTCTCTATTCAGACTACGATCTGGAATTTTTCCTGGTTGTCTGGACGTACGTTTTTATCGTTTTTCATCTTGGATTTCAAATACGAACGTATCTTGTGGTTGCTCTCTTACAATCTGGAAGCATCGGAATTTGGTCCGTGGTATTGCAAGTGGCTATCAAATTAATAATTCTACAGCTGGCTAAATCAGAGGCCACTTAGTTTAGCTTTAGAAGGTTGATGTGGTGAGGAAATCGGATTATTTTAGTTTCTGAACCCGATTACGGCGACGAAGCTTCCAATGGCCATTAAAATTCAATTTCAAAAATGCGTTTTTCATTGGATTTCATATTTGTATTATCAGGAATGTACGCATATTAATTATTTAAATGTCAATATTTTGCTCGCGTGTAAACTCGCGCCGAGTTAGTATCCAAAAATTTATATGATGTAATAATGTGCTACTTTATAATGTTATCTTTATTTAAACAAAATCGATTTATTACGTAGTGTTAGCCTTAAAATCACTGTAGTTTTTAAAAAGAGTTTTAAAAATATAATGGAAATTATAATAGCTGTGTTTTCCGTTGACTTGACCTTCCCAAAAAGTAACATCTCTTCTGAATAAGCAAGTCAAAAGTAACTCATTTAAAAAGTCGACTATATAAAGTTATAAACTTTTTCCTTCGATTATATGCAACTGACACTCCTAAAACACGGTTTCTTATAACACCGATTCGTTACAACACGGTTTTTTTGCACCAAAATTTATACAACGCTGATTATAGTTCGTATTAAAGTCGTCTGGTCGGACCTGGGATGTGTGATTCTAGGTTGCTTAGCGAAGAAGATAGATTTTGAAGGAGCAGAGTGCTTTGCTTACAACCGACATCAACACTATTTCTACATATATTAGATGCATCAAAGAGAGGTTTGGAAATCTAGGTTCTGGGAGAGGTTACCTGAAGGGGATTTGGAACGCAGCCCCCTTTCACTGTGTGGAGGCAGGCTCACATAATACCTTTTCAGAACCCATCCTCCGTGTTATAGGAGTGCCGGGTGTACGTCACGCTTTTTTAGAATTCAGCACGATATAAAATTTTTCTTCTTCAAATACCATTTGAATTTTTTTCTGAGAAAATACGTCAAGGAACGGGAAATACCTACGAAACATCGTCCAAGTACAGCGTACGAATCGTGTTTTTGAAACTGAAGTTGGAAAATATTGAGATTCCCTCCATCCCCGGTATTTTCATTCCTCTTTCATATAAAAGTGTCGTACTCTGCTTTCCTCGTCGATCTCCGCTTCCCCCCCTCTCTCTATCCGACTTTAATTGCACTGAAATTAATGGAATTGTGCGATCGGATATGGCGGAGAATGAAGGATGAAAAAGAAGTCCCTCCCAGCCAATCCGTTTCCTCGCGAAAAAAAAACTCCGACCGTTTTCATTGCTTTTTACGTGCTGGGGAGGAGAGGAAGTGCGTCTAGACTCGTTCTTCACGGTCTTATCCTGGATTTTTTTTCCAGGTCTAGCATTCTTTTATTTTCACGATATTGCAAAGTATAGGATGGAATAATAATGAGGGAGATAGGCAGGGCCGATACTGGCAGGAGTGAGTGAGGGTTAGATAGTGAGAGGTAAGGAATGAGCCATTGTACCCGAAACTAATTGGGACATCGCTAGAAAAGAAAGACTTGCCCCAAAATCTCGAACCTCAATCCGGTCCTTTTATATATTAGGCAAAATAGCTCGTATTTTTATCCCTGCGTAACGTTCGGGACACGGCCGTATATTTTTTGTCCTGTCTTCTAGAAATGAAGACAAAGTAGAAAGACGTTAAAAATGTTTTGTATTAAGGTACCGTCAAGCGAGATGATTTTCTATGTAGAAAGATGTGTTATATTTATCTCGAGAGAGATCGGAGATTCTCCGATTATTGGCCTTCTTTTGTTCCTATTTTTTGCCCATAAAATTTATTGATTGTTCGAGTGCTAGAACGCTTTAGGTTTTGAGTATTGCTCCCTAGTGCAAAGATATATACTTTCTAATTGTGTCAAAGTTTTGAAAATTATGAGCGATTGTTTTATATTTAAGAAGAACGAATGTTGGCGTTCATTTCTTCACATTTTTTGCAGTGAAAGGTATTGAATGTCGTCAGGCGCGGATTTAGGAGATGCGAGGCTTCTAAGCGATAGTATTTTGGGATTCCCATCACCCGCGATTTCCAAATATATATGATTAAATTTTTAAGGAGAAAAATAGACTTTTAAATTCTTTATAATTTACTCACGTTAACTTTAAAAATACACCGGGTGAGCTTCTGATGCATACTATTAATAAGATACTAACTCTCTTGCCCCTCTATATAGGCCTCGTTGGCCTCTAGATCCGCCTCTTATTGCTAGAGTATTAAACGTCTCTGAATTATTTTCTTTACGCTACCGAGCCATTTTTACCCCAAGATATAAGTTTTATGTCCAATTTCGTTCGATCGTATTAAAAACTCCGAAAACGACGAGCGATTATTTTCACCTCTTGCGAGAATGAAACGGCGATCAATTTTCCCCAGGCGCTCATTTCGTCGTCTCCCCCGTAGAGTGGTTGGAATTAATTCCCCCGCAAAGCTCGGGTGAAAATTTATCTTCCGAATTATTTCGCCTCATTTTTTGCGCTCTACGAACGAACGCGAGCATTCGTCCGGGAATTCCAGCTCGGGATTCGGTGAAAATCTTTTGAGCCCATCTGAGAAATGGGCGCAGAAGCGTAAAAAAGAAATGGTTAACGTCTACTCGACTCAGTTCCTCTTTTTGGAGCACCTTCTTCGTTTCCGAGTGGCATTCACATTCATCGAGCGCGAAAGAAGCAGAGCGGTAGATAGCAGACCTAATAATAATCACTTTTGTCATGGTTCCTAGGTCTCTGACCCCTCCACGCTGTTGATGTTACGTTTTGAGAGAGAGAGAGACACTCTTCTCTTATCGCGTTCTTCTTTCCTCTCTCATGCACTCGAAAACCTCTCCTCTTAACTGAAGCTATATATTTTGCATTTTTTTTAACCACACGGAAGTACTCAGTCTCTCGCTCACTTCTTCCTCGGTGCTGGAACTAAAGTGTGCGCATTCAACTTGGCCTCGGTGAAAACGCGACTTCATAAAGTATCCGAGTTTTTTTCATTTGTTTATGAATATGTAGGTCGTTTTATTTTTTAGGCATTATTTCGTATAGAACGTCACGTTTCGCGTAGATCTTGGGTAGTTTTGAGGAATATAATGAACGTTGAGCTGTTTTCCAGGTGCTGAAGATTATCCGTGTTACCTTTTCGTGCGGTTAATTGTTCTCTAAGTACTTCTCCGCAGATGAATCTTCTGTTATGTTTTCCATGTACCCGAACGAAAAACTTGGCTGTCGTAATTTTTAATCGATCGAAATGTCTTAAATTAAGCACGACGATATTTTAATGTTAATTCAATTTCTATTGCCATTTTTTAATCTCTAAATGTCATTTGAAAACTAATTTGTGCGATTTTGGATTTTCGTTTTCCTGTCTCTAAACATGGCCTGTTTTCATCGAACCGGAATAATTTTTAATCGTTAGCACGTTATTGCCGGAGGCGAGGCGTAATCGTTGGTATACCAAAGAAAAACCTGCGTTATAAAGTTTAGCCGTGAGTTTCAGGGCGTTTGCATTCTCAGTTTTCTATTCTTCGTAAGGAAAGAAAACTCGCAAAAATGGGTTCAGCCTTCCGAATGTGAGCGAGTGAGTGCCTGTGCGCATTTCCGGTGAAACGGTGTTACGTAAAAACGGGATTTTGGTGTATTGGCTGAGGTAATTCTCCCCGTACTTTGGTCGTTCGTTCGAATGAGATTCTTTTTTTTTTAGGGAGTTACTCATCCCTGTTATGCTGTTGGGAAGCTCCTCCGTCATTACTCTCGGCGTTTTGCGGCTAGAGAAGATGTGGCCGATCAAAGGCCAACGGAGACAATTTTTTGGTCCCGGAAGTCATTGCGGAAAAGCGGCCCGCGAAATTTAATTCGTAACAATTCTTATTTGTCTCCAAGAATGTATCCGCCAAATCTTTCTCGGTGAAGTTTTGATGTAATAAACTTCAAAGAACGAATTCTAAAAACAAATTTATCGACAGACTTCGTACAAATTCCGCTACGAAGTCTTTCGATAAAAAATATTTTTACAATTTTTTTCTTTAAACTTTCATTATGAAATTCCACCAAGTGACAGTCGAATAAATGCTATAAACTTGTTTATCTTATTCAATACCGTCGAGTCTATGCAAATCCGCATTTAAATTTATATTCCCAGACGAGGTAGTTAGGACTTCTACTGCGGATCTTTAGTGTAATACGTTTGCCCATCCGTGTTCTGGTAGAAGTAGGATTTGCATGTAAACGCGACATCAGGAGTGGGAAATTTTAAATAGCTTTGTTCATTTCATTACGTAGTGGAGTGCTACAAGCCTTGGCTAATTACAGATAATTCAGCAAGATGAAAAAATAATCCTCGCATATAAATTTATTTATGTAAAGATAGCGTTTTTTACAAAAATCGATTCGACGACTAAATTTGACCATCCCTACCGGTAATTGCTGTCCGTGTCGGTTTAAATTAATTCAGTGACAACTGAAATGGCTTTGATACAGGTGAAATGTAATACAAGTAGTTCTGGACAATACATTTTAGCATATAATTAACTAGTGGGTATTTTTAGTGTAGTAGTGTAGTTCTCCGGTATTATTATTTGCTACGGAAACTTAGGAGATTGGTTTTTCACGAAGCAAGGTACAAGCTCTTTCTATTGCCTCGTTTCTATTTCATCGCCACTTCCTAAGTGATCCACTAGAGAACAAGCCTTTCGATATAAAAAAGTACTTATCTCAAGTGTCTCAAATGGGAAATTAAAAAAAAAACAGGTTATGGCTATTATTCTCATAACCTTCTTATGGCTATTGGAGATACTTGAGATAAGCACTTTTTTTAATTTTTCGATACTGAAGTGCTTAGGGGCGTGCAGCCTACGGCCCGCGCGAGCATTTTATGCGGTCCGCGAAGCTTTGATGAAGATGTGGTACCGACCATTTGCTATTTTTTAATTACAGGTGTTGCCACGAAACCTCGCATGGCGAAGTTGTAACGCTAAAAATGTTTAACACTTGATTTTCATTTTAAAAATCACACATGACCTCTTGAATGAATAGGTTCCTATCTAAATTCTCATCCGGCTCGCCGAGGCACTTGCGACCTCCAAAGCCCTCATTTCTACGAATGCGATCCGCCAGTAAAATGATTGCACGCCCCTGTACTAAGTGATATGATGGAAAGGCTAGGCTTTAATAATATTACATGATGATTTTTTCAAACGGCTTTTTTCTAGGAAATAATTTTGAAACAGGAAAGTATTCTGCTGTTAACGGGAATCGAACCCGGGTCTTCAACTTGCAGGGCGAATATTCTACCACTGAACTACCGTATAAGATATTTTTTCTCGCGTTAAAATTATTTCCCAAATTACAGCATAGGATCTTTAGTTCATATTATCCCATCAATTTATGCCTTTTTATTTGTTTATATATATATATATATATATATATATATATATATATATATATATCCTATAAATAAAAGAGAATGTTTGTCTGTCTGTAGCCAGCCATAACTCTACAGAAAATATACGCAGGAGCTCCAAAATTTGGCAGCAGTTTCAGGTTGATCCTGAGAGTTAAAGTGCCAAAAACAATTCAAATCGGCCCACGGGGGCCCGAGGGTCCCCATTGTTGGTCCAAATGCCGTTTTTTTAAAGATATCTCAGCAACCAAGTGACCGAGTTTGATGAATTCTCCAATAATATCAATGTTTTGATGAGATACATTTTCGAGCTTAAAATGGATAAAATCGGTCTGCGGGGTCAAGGATTGTAATGTAGGGTCGATCCAAATTTCACGATTTCGAGAGGTCCTCATGGAACGGTCCGTCCAAATTTCGGCAATGTCCGTCTGCCTGTACGTATGTATCAGGGAAGATCTGGCTGAACCGATTTCAACCAAATTAGGTAGGTACATAGAATCTTTACATAAATACATGACCAAAATGACATATTTGGACAGGATAGACCAAGCAGGGGTGCCACAATTTCAAAATAGAAATTTCTGTAGTTATGCTTTTGGAAGGAAATTGCCCAACCGAATTCAACCAAATTTGGTACATTTTTCACTGAAATTCATGGCCAAAATGCCATGCTTCGACCCGATTGACTAAGTAGGGGTGCCACAATTGCAAAGTTAAACTTTTCGGCAATTATGAATTTGGAAGAAATTGGCCGAACCGATTTCAATGAAATTTTGTATGAAGGAGTTGTGGAGGATAAAAAAAAACAAAAATAAGATTTTTAGGGTATATATACAAATCAGGGCTGCCAAAATAAAAGTAATAAAAATTTTCTTTTTATAAGTGTTTGTGTTGAACTGTCCTCATCGATTTTAACCATATTATAATATTTATTATGTACACATATAATAAAGCCATAATAGCATATTTGTACTGGATCAACTAAACAGGGGTGCCACAATTACAAGTTAAACTCTTTTAGTAACTATGGATTTGAAAGGAATTGACTCAACGGTTGTCAACTAAATTTTATATATATGGGTTTTACAAAATACCATAATGAAATTAAGATTTTTAAAGCGGAGCTTAAGAGCAGAGCTACCACAATTAACAAATAATAAAAATCGTTTGCAACTTAAACGAAAACTCTTTCCCGAGCGTAGCCGGACATTTCAGCTAGTGGATTTATAAATGGATTTTATTTCTTATCAATTACATATGAATATCCATTTCGCGACCGGCACGACCCACCTGGACTTTTTATTTATTTGAAAAAGCACAAAAACAGCACAAGGCCAATTACATTGGACACATAACAACGAAGTAACAAGAATAAAACAAAAATAAAACTATCAAACAGAATAACTAAAACTCTAGCAATGAATACACAGAAGACATACATAGTACATCAATCACACGAAATCAGGGTAAGGAGCGAATAGAAAGACAAATAAATCGGGAGAAAGGGGAAGGAAAATAGGCAACAAAACAAATCAAATATTAGGTTTAAATTGGATGTTAGGAGACTTAGTGAAGGGATCATAGTCAGGGAGCGCTTCAGCAAACTATTACAAAGATCAGGAAGGCGATAGAGAAAGGAGCGTTTAGTGATTGAGAGGCGAGTAGAACGAGCGGGGACCCGGAGTGGAAATAGAGAAAGAAGCTCATGTGACCTAAAATTCCCATTAATAATTTTTGAAAATACTTAAATGTCAGTGTGAGTGCGTCGATCAGTAAGGGATGGAATCCCTAGGGAGGTTCGTATGGCACTGAGTGTAGAGTTATGGAGAGGAGGGTGACGAAAACGAATTACAGACAGAAAGAAATTCATGGGTCGGTCAAGGAGCTTGAGAGTAGAAGGCGAAGCAGTGCACCAAATTGGGGAGCAGTAATCCAGAATGGGGAGAACGCAGCTAAAGAAAAAGGTACGACGAGCGGAAATGTCAGTTATTTCTGCATAACGATAAATTAAACCAACTAACGACATAGCACGGGAGGAAATACTTTTAATATGATCTTGGAAAAGAAGCTTAGAGTCGAGGATTACTCCCAAGTCCTTTTGGTTGGTGACAGAGGGGATTGCTTGACTAGAGAACCAGTATGGATAGTTAAGAGGAGATCTGCGGAGTGCGTATGACAGTACTGTGGATTTAGACGGGTTAATTCGAAGGCGCCAGAGATTAGACCACGAAAGGAGCGCATCAAGAGCGTTTTGTAGGGCAATGGAATCCTTATCTGAGTTAATTTGTCTGAAAATTGTACAGTCGTCTGCATATAGGAGGATATTGCAAGATGTGGAAGAAATATTTTCAACTAAATCATAAACAAATAACGCGAAAAGTAAAGGACCAACAACACTACTCTGGGGAACGCCGGACGAGATGGGAGCAACTGCAGATGAAAAGCTTTGAGAGTTTACCTGAGTAAACCCAACTATTATCTATATATTAATTTCTCCAAGCACTAGGTAGGACATACCTATGCCCACAGAGGGTGCACACTGTACTTTCATGAGTTCATTAACTATTTTATCGCTAAGTCATTGAAAAGATGGAAACGTTTGTCAAAATAAATTATTTATAAATCTGTCCCCTACCCACCTCAAGTGCTTTTGCGACCCACTGGTGGATCGCGACCCACTGGTTGAGAAACTCTGCTATATAGTCAACGAGAAAAATATTTTAACACCCCTTGTTATAATCTTTAGTACGGGCGAGAATTAATTCCCTCCAGTTCGTGGATAAAATGTGTTGCGAGTCGTGAAAAATTACCTTCCGCGATCTGTGCGGATCGGAGCGACGGAAAATGAACGTAAATTCCGCCGGAAGATTAAGGGGTGTCAGCTGACGCATTAATCGCGTTCTCCGAAGCGACTTAATCTGCTCGCGTGGTGTCGGAATTTCCTCCCTCGCTTTCTCGCCTTTACTGCTCTAAAATCGCATCGTTTTTGTTATACTTTTTTCATCATTAAAAGGTCATTAGACTCGTTTAGATGGAATTTGCGGGCGATTATTTTTTTCTGCTTCCGGAACGGGTCGACTTTTTTTTGCTATCCAAGCGCACGCTTAGGCAGCACTTTTGGAGATCGGCTGTCCTATTTGCCGCGTCATGTAAAATGCCAAGCTTTCCGTTTGCGTAAGTAGTTTTTAAGTTGTAGTCTCTTTTCCAGTTTATAGTCTTTTTTTCATTTCACTCCAGATGAGGTCATTACGGGTGTAAGAAAAATTTAAATCGCAATTCTGACGCATTAGTCCAATCTTTCTAATGGAGAACGAGCGAAAATCTAAATCTATCGGAAGTCAGTGTTTACGTCAGCAGTTTTACTCGCTCCTCATGTCTATTTTTACAGCTGTAATCTATTCAACAGCAGATTTATAGGTCTTTTGTCGTAACATATTCGAAAGATTTATTTGTAATTTACGAGTTTTGTATATTTATTGAGTCCTATTTATTTATGAAGCCTTTATATATTTATGAGTCTTATACTACATGCGTGTTTGTTCAGGATTTGTTATCGTTCGAAAATAGTAAAATTATGTTGAGAAATCGTGGATGTCTAGGGGCCTATTCCTCTGACGTAATCACTTTTAAAAATTCTATGCAATGGCGTACCGGACAACCTCGCGCGGCGGCGGGGGGAGTGGGGAGGAGGGGAGCATAGCCAATGGGGTCCAAATTTTTTTTGTGTGGACTTTAATTTTTGTTCGGAGATTTCAAATTTGTTTTTGCGGAAGGTCTACACATTTTAACTGAGTTTTAGCTATGGTTTGTATGTTTAAATAACTTTCCCTGGCACGTTCTGCGCGATTCGTTGGTATGAGGTTTCATTTAGTTATTTTGTGTGTTTATCCCTTATTTATTCCAGAATCTCATACCCTTGACCTCCATAGATGCATCGCCAAGACATTTTTCCTTTAACGTTCTATTGTTAAATCGTTAGCGCGGAAGAATATGAACCCTTGCCCAGATCTCAATGAGGAAAACCTCGTTTTAAAACCTACGCGTTATTGAAGATGTTCATTCTGTTCTAAGTCTCGTTACTCTAGTAATTGATATTCACTTGATATCACTTTTATATGAACGCACCAAAAAGGAAAATATCCAGAGGGAGATGCTTTGATTTTGGGGTTCTACAAGTTTTCATAACGTAGGGGTTTCTATTTTGGGGTTCACTAATGATCAAAGGTTATTAATTAAGGGTTATGGCTATCTCGTCTTTTCCACGATTTGCGATTAGGAGAGGTGTAGAATCCCAAAACCGAAATACTTCCTGCTAGATTTCTTAATACGTAATATGAATATGAAATTTATTTATTTTTTATTATTTTAATTTTAGAATTTTCAGTCTTGATAACATTTTCATTAAATAATAAATATTTTCTTAAAACGAAAATTTCAGAAAATGCAATGCCCATCAATTAATCGTGCGGCCATGCATTATTGATGGTGTTGAAGGCAATATACGTATACGCGTATATGAAAGTGAAACTAATATAAAAGTTGTTAATAGTTAGCTTATTTTTGTTTTACGCGTCACTCGTCATGTATACGAGGATTTTGGTTTGGCGAGTAAACTCGTCATCTACTATTGAGGGCTTAGATTCTTAATCGGTTCAACGGAAAATTAAAAGACAGTAGCAGAAGAATATAGAATGGATGGTTCGTGACAGCGTTTTAATAGATCCGGAGTGGTCTAGCGAGCTCGCGCGTGAGGCGGGGGTTGTCGGATGTTTGCTGGGGCGTGGTTTTGGCCCGTGTATAGCCCGTACAGAAGAGCAGGCGGCCATCGCTACTAAGTTTTTAAGAGCGACGCACAGTGGGTTAAATCGCAAATCTAGGCGGACAAATGTATAAGTAACACAAAATTGCTTCTGTTTACTTTCTTTTTAATTCTAATTAATTTTTGGTGCTCGAAATTACATAATATTTACCATAGTAAATATATTTCTAGGAAATGGTCATGTTTATAACATTACATACCCCTTGAGAAATAGAGCTTGTTTTTATTTTTCTAAATGAAAACAACATTACACAGTTTCTTCTAATCTGTAACAGACTATCAAAATAATCGTACCACATTTAATTATTTACTAAATCTATATTTTCAAGAGCACTTAACTGGAAATTGAACTATAACTTTCAGATTCAGAGTTAGAAATAGAACCTTATGTTTGAGAAGAGTTTGGTGCTGGTGGATTTAACAGTAAATCCAACACTTCCACATTTAAACTTCCAGTTTGTCGTTGGGGGAGTTTTCTAAAACTTATCATAGGATCAGAAGAAATCAATAGCATGTGTAATAAATCCTCTTATTCTTGAACATGTTTGCGAGTGTCCCTTTCTGTATCTTTTGCAATACTTATTTCGCGCTTCTTGTGCGTCTTCGGATAACTGCCCTATAGGCAATATAGTTGACTTTATTATTTCCGAACCATGGATCAGTATTTTATGTACGCTAGCCGGCATCTAATACCACAAATAATGCTGGACGTATAATTTCGCGGTTTACGTAGCATAACGATCATATGCTTCAGTGTTTATATCATACTCACTCGACATTGCCTGTAAAATTATTCCAAAACGTGTTATAAGTTCTTCTTTAACACCTGTAATGGAAGAGGCAAGACAGGGTTGCTGGAAAAACGACGAGCAGTGTTCCCATCGTTTATTGTACCACTGCCAGGCTTAGGAATGTCAACTAACAAACGAGACATTTTCCTGATTTCTTGTTTTCTTGCTTCAACCTTAATTTTGTGAACCGGTTCCCTAATTTTCCACTTTTTAACTTCTAATCTGTACGAAATGTGTAACAAACATTCAAAACACCGAATCCATGCATGAAGTGTTGAAAGTCCAAAAGCGTATGTTGGGACATCGGGTTTCTTCGACTGAATGTTTATATTATTCATTTCGCTAGATGTAGCTTCACATATATAACATTTTTGAGTTGACATATCTGTTATCGCACTGCAAATTTTTCCGTCAACCATAATCATTATTAACTTTTGTTCCACCAGTATTTCTCTTTCGTCTATTTCGACCTTGGTGGGAGAAAGTTTCTTTATTTGATCTTCAATATTTTGAATTTCTCGCCTTGATAGCTCTGTAGTTTCTTTTTTGAAGAGAAGTTTAATTGGTCTGCAGTATCTGGTCGAAGAAGGCCTCGGGTTTTGCTACAAAATAAGGTTGTTTTCCTTATTACTACTGCTATAAGAATCTGTGTAGAGCTGCAGAGGGACGAGCGATATAACAAATAAATCCGAATCTGGCTGTGTTTTGCTCCCTTCTCCACTAAATTTTTGTTTATATGCACTTTGGCCGGGGCTTCCGTCACAACCCCATTTGCAAATCAATGCTAGTAGTGGCGGTGTTTCAGCGTCTAATTTCAATTGTTCAAGCACTTCATACTGAACACTAACAAGTCGTTCTACTGTGTGGTTCAACAACGACTGCAATTTGATTTCTGCAGATGTTTCTGTGACTTGTATAGCATCTGCTTGAGGATAACATTTCTTTTTAGCCTCCTTAAACAAGTGATACGAAGGGTAAATATTTGCCTTTAGAGCTTTTGCTTGGGACTGAATCAAAATATATTGATGCTTTATTAGTTTCGCGTCAACATATAAGGCCAAGGCTTCTTGAGAAGAATAGCTGACAGGCACCTGGATGGGTGATTGGAACGCTTTTTTAAGCTATGCTGCTCTACGAGGATAAAAATCCGACACTTCTTTTACAATTAATTACAGCAGCGTCTCTCCTTTCTGATGATCGTAAACTGACTTGTGTGGGAAACGATAATTCACCGCCAGTCATTGTCTCTAACAAAGATTTTATCCTCCTTTTCTTCGTCCTTGCACTGCATTCTTGAAACAATTTTCTTGGACTAACACAACCATATGAAGATGGTTCTTGTAGCCTGTTGGAAATCGCGCTGCTGACTATGTCTGGTAAAGTGAAATCTTCATCCAACCACTTAGAATTTTTCAGCATAAATCGGATCAATGTTCTATTACTTGCTGTCCACCTTGTCGACAGATTACTACAAAACCGTTCTATTATTTTTTTATACACTGCTTAACATCTTCGGCACAATGCTCTAGCTCAAATTTATTCAGAATATAAGCACAAACACTATAGTTCCGCCTCACTCTATCACTCTCGTTTCGCCAAACCTCAAATAGGACTCTTATAGAAATGGAGTACGTGTCTGAAATAACAGAATAAAGAAGCATGAGGTGGTAGTCTACGGCACCTGATTTTCATTGTTAAGTGATCTATAGGAATCAACTTATAAATGCAATGCAAGACAAATGAAAAATAAACAAGTAAATACATGATTATTTACGTAAATAACAGAGAACATCCATTGGTAACCTTTCAATTTATACAGAAATCATAAACCTGTGCCGTCAAGAGACAGAAGGAATCACTGACAATCTCGTTTCGTCGGACCTCAAATGTGGCTCTTCTAGAAATTAAATAGTTGACTGAGATAATAGAATAACGCATGAGGTACCGGGCTGAGGCACCTGAATTTCATTATTTAGTGATCAATAGGAATCAGTTTATAAATGGAACTAAATAAAAATGTGGGACCTAATAGGCATTTTTTGCAGGCCTCTTCATGCATTATATACAGTGATCTTTTTACATATAGTTATTGTGACAATCTCGCAGTAAATATGAAAATAAATAAGTAAATACATGAGTATTTAGGTAAATAACGAATAACATACCTTAATTTGTAAACTTCAATATACAGAACACAACCAATTTGCACAGAACTCATAAAACCGTGATGTCAAGAGAGAGTACGAAACACTTACTACGGTCTATTGTGTCAAGTTTGCGACGTTGTCATTTCTATACGAAGTTGCCAAATTAATTAGCTGTTATGGATTGTGATGCTACATGTATTCAAGTTTACATTGTGATAGAAATAAACATATTTTTTGACATTAGCTAAATGACATTTTGTCCACCTAGATTTGCAATTTAACCCACTGTGCGACGTCGAGTGGTCTGTGAGACGATGATGGTGGCTGTAACGATCCCATCTCCTCCCTTTTCGTCCGAATGATGCATTCTTCCCTAGCAATTTGTCCCCCTCGTTCTTCTTTATCAATCTCCTGCGCCCACCCGTGTTCTCTTCTCGACGCACACACCTCGCCTCTTACGTTTTCCGGATTATATCCATCTCTTTTGGTCCTCGTGCCCCCACTTTCAACCTGGCCCTCCTTTTGTCCTCCCGCTTGTGAATCTTACTTAGTACTTGACCCATTTATATCGCCCCTCCGTAACCAAATCTTGTTCTTGCGCACCAATGTGCGCGCGTTTTCTCATTTCCGTCCTACAAATTTTACAATCACTCGTTAACATACATGTGTTTGTGTGTATACAGACATTCGTATCTATTTATGTATGGTTGCACACCATTGGAATATACTATCGTCGAATCATCAGTGATGACGACTGCTTTGTAGCCGAAATACTCATCTGGTTTTGAATTTTTTTGTGGCTATTGCAGATATCTACTTGTGCTGCCAATGCCAACAGAGGCATCCTCATAAAAATGCTGGTATAAATATATTTATCCTTTATATACTGCGCTTTGGACCATTGGATTGTGTGTTAATTTTCAAAGGACTTTCAACGTCTTTGGAAGTAAAGGTTAAATAATAATAATTCAAAACCAATAAACACCAATGATTCGAGCTCCTCCAATCTGGCTGGAAAGTAGAAAACAACTGTAAAAATCACCCTTCGGGTTTTTGTTTTTCTAGTGTGTTTCTGTCTCCCTTTTTAAATCCATCCCCGCTTTAACGAACATCTTTTTGTCCTATAATGTCTCTTGAAATATTTCTTGGCCCCGTTCCTACCGCCCCTTCTCTGTCTCCTTTACCGTTCTTTCCATTTCGTGTCAACTTACGTCCTCCCCTATCCCCATACGTTTCCCTTAACACGGCGCCTCTTCGCCAGGTTTATCTTCCTTTTGCGTCGACGCTAAAATTCTCCTCGCCACTCTCGTTTCCACTCCACGCTCTCACTCCAGTCCGGTTCGTCTTTTTCCTACATCCATCCTACACGTTTTTCCTATCCTGTCATTTTTACACACCCATCCGAATTCCGTTCTATGGTTCTTCCCTCCACTCAACTCCTCTCTCTCTCTCTCTCTCCCTCCTCCCCTTCCTCTGACATAACCTCTCCTTTTTTTTCCTTCCGCAGGCCCGTCGAGAGGGCGAGTATACCGGAGCAAAATCACCCTAGCCCGGGCCTCTGTAGTCTCGGAAATGGAAGTGAAATTTAAAAAAATAATATGGTAATGCAATGAACGTATATTTTATAGAGGTTATCACTTGTTGCCCTTTTGCCAACACACCCACACACACAGTTTAACATAAACGCGAAAATGCATGTATGTATTTATTAGTATGTAGAAATATTAATTATTACAGTGACGCATTATTTAAATTTAAGCTAACCTATAAGTATCTCCACCTATCTAATATTTTCATATGTAATTTTGATAAATTCTTTTTTCGCTAGTTAACGGTTTTTTCTGTCACGTCCCCCCCCCCCCCTCCCAGCTCCCTCTCATGGAATAGGAGACGGGGCGATATGCTAACCCAGTGGTGGGCAACCTTTTCTGCGTGGCGGTCCGCATTAGCGGTTGCGATTTCTTCGGCGGGCCCCATTGCAAGTTGGCAATGCTTCGGCGGGCCGGATTAGGCTTTAAATTGGACGCTAACTAGATATTCAGTGAAAGTCAAGTCTAAATTAGGTTTCAAGGAACAAAATACACTTGTGAAGGGTCCACTTTGTGGAAAGATTCCATAATAGAAATAAAACACCTATTGTAATTTCCACTCGAAAGGTTTCGCCGATAACAGTACCATCTTGTGATGCTGTAATAGGCGAAACCGGACGAGTAAATCTTTTTTTAGTGGAAATTACAATGGGTGTTTTATTTCTATTTGGTTTTTAGGGTTTACATTTCAATCTCAAGTGATTTATTGTCGTAATTTGAATGTATATGATTTGTGCGTTAGATTTTACGGATCTCTTATTAGTCATAGCTTCGCGAGCCTCATAAAACGCTCTCGGGGGCCGCATGCGAATCGCTGGCCGTATCTTGCTCACCGCTGTACTCACTCTTCCCCAGGGTCCTTGTCGGCTCTTGGCAGCCCCGTCCTTCCCTAGCTAACCTTTCGTTTAAGGGAGAGGGAGTTCCTCTTTAGTTCGAAGACCTACTCGCGAGGGTATGAGGAGGGAAAGGTAGTGGTGGGAGGGAGGAGGAGAGAAGCGAGCTAGGTGAGGTAGAGTGAGCGAGGGTTCGAGGCTGTAGAGAGGGTGAGAGGAAGAATGGGGATAGTCTGAAGGGGAAGCCAATGCTTTTGGACGTGTAAAAAAGGGAGTCCTATTGTGGATCAGGTCTCATCGAGGGACTACTACTGCCTCCCTCTCTCACTCTCTAAAGGGAGTTGAGGGCTGTAGTGGGGTCATTGGCCTTACTAATCCTTCCTGCATTCTTCTCTCTTTTTCTTCACTCTTCATCTTCTTCTACCTCTCATCTCGTCGTCGTCCACAAAATCATTTTCTTCTTTTCTTCCTCTTCCCCCTTTAACTCCGCATTCTATGTATGTGTTTTTTTAATTTTCCTCACCAAAAAAATACGCGCCGGTATGATTCGTCTTTGTTTCCCTTTTCTCTCTCTCATTCCGTTCCTCCCGTTTTCTCCTTTCCTTTTCCTCCATATCTATCTCTGTGCCTCTTCACTTTTAGGGGTATTAAAAACTTCCTCTTACTCTTATTATTTCGAGGGAAAATTGCGAGCGAGGAAAAAGAGAAATGCGGCGTGCGCAGTCGGTCACCTCGCGAGCTCGTATTTTTTCCTTCCTCTGGAGTGTGTCAGACTGCAGAGTTGCGCTGCGTCTGTTTTTTTTTAATTTTGCGACCTAGCGGGAGGAAATCTCCGACCATTGTTTGCAAGGATGCTGAACTCTTCCCTCTGTCATTCTTCTGGCGCTTCCTCCTAAGATTGTGGATTTTTTTTCTTCAGGAATGTTTTGTTGGAATTGGTTTTGGTTTCTCTATTTTTCTCGGACTGGGTGGTCGTTGTTGTATTTTTTCAGTTTTTATGACGAAAGCGATCGCTCGGACAATGCATTCGTATCAAGACTATGGTGAGAATACCTTGCCTTTTGAATGAGTAGCCTTTCTCTCTCTCTCCCTCTTTTATTTCGTTGCCTTTCTTTAAGATTCGGCGTAATGCATGCCGAGCGGGCAGCGATGTGGTACCTCCTCTCCCAGTCCTAGCGGTGCGAAACCGTTGAATTCCGCGTGGTGGTAACACTTAGATAAAGGTATTGCGTTTGCCGTTTTGTCTCTCGTTCGGTCCATCGGTATTCAATAAGCTGGACTTTGACGCGCGGCTGTCATTTTATGTTTTGTTTCATTCGTCGAGTGGCTATGATTTGGCGAACCCTTTCCCTGGCAGGGTATTTTAATGCTTTGTGAATTGAATGTAAGGTTTTACTAATAATAGCATTGTAAGTAAATCATTTGAGATATTTTATTGTAATTTTTCTACAGTAGATAACAGAAAAACAAAAATCAGGCTCTTGAATAATGTCATAAGTCAAAATTGTCTTGTAAAAGGGGTGACAGCAAAACACGTCATTTCCAAGGTAAGGGTTAGTTAATTCGCATTTTATTCCGCGTTTATATAGCGCACTCTCCAGAATAAGACATGTGTCCCATTTTTTGGACAAACCAATCGAAGAAAATTAAATTTAACATTACTAATTATGAAAGATGTTGTTATTAAAAGTATTACAGATATTCTCTGTGATATTATTCGTTCTGTGCTTGCCGCCGTATGCGATTGTGATTGTCTTCCTGAAACAGAAAATATGTTTTGGTTTCAAATCCTCTTTTCGATTTTCGAAAAAAAGGTGCGTGTGGCTCTCAAGTAAATAGAGTATTTGTACGATCGTTTCCATGCACAGCTAGAGATACTTTCCTTAAAAGATATATTCTTCATTTATAAAATTTCGGAGTTAGCTACCATGAAAATTCATCGCCGCGAAGTAATAATTTGTCTAAAAAATGGCTCCGTATTTGTTATTCAGCCATATAATCTTTCCCCATGCGAAAATATCCTTCTTTCTAGTTTCAAAACAGACATTTTCATAAACACACGAGCGCAAATTTAACGAACCATACTTTTTAAAAGAGTACGGGACGCAACATTTAATGCGATGCCGCATTGACGGTCATATTTACGTTTCAGCTGTACACCGAACTGTTTTGTGTTCCGAAAGCCTTTGTTAAACTAGATACAAACATGATTTTAAGCCATTCTTTCTCATCCTTTCTTGATATAATGACCAACTTCGCCGTGATTTTCTTCCAATTCATTATCCATAGCTTCAAAGGGAGGCAGAGAAATTCAATTATCTCGCGCTGATTGCGACAGATATCCTTGATCCTCCGTCTCGCTCGCTCTCTCACTAATTGGAAGCGGTATGTAATCCAATCAAAGGCTTTTTCTTTCTCGATCCATTTTCTCGCCAAAATCGTACAAAACCCCTCTTTGGTCGAGATCTTCAGAATGCGTGCGCATTTGTGGTGTTTTAAGTTGGCGTGTTTAAAGGTTCCTCAAGGAGGAGTTTGGCCGCTTGCCATCTTCCGCGGCATTATGATTCATGGATTGGCTCTTTGCCTTCTCCAACAGGCTGGAGGCGATTTTTTTTCGTTTATTTAGTCCCCGGAGACTACGTGACCCACGCTCAATAAAGGCTTTAATTAGGTATGAGATCGTAAAAAAATCTTAAGGGTATCGTGGTTTCTTGGGTGTGTCGTTACGAGTGGAGCTAAGTATATCGCCGTAAATAACAAAGGATTTTATAAGCTAACGGATCGTTGAAAGTCTTAAGTGTGTCCGCGTAACTGGAGCTGAGTATATTACCGTAAAATCGTTTTTTTTGCGCAACAGTAAAAATTATTGCGATGGCGACGACAATGTTAATGCTAATGTAAGTAATTAAACTGCTGTAACGGGCGCGTGAATCCTTAGAACCGCGGCGGGATTCGAACCTTTGACCTTGTTGTTGGCGGGCACATGCATCTACCGCCTCGCCGTTTTGTTCTCCATCTCTTAATGACCTTAAAATAATTAACTACGGGTTAGGAATTTCCCGTTTATTACATATTTCTGAATTATGTGATGCAATAAAGATGTGAAGTAAAAGAAACATGGCGTTTAAGTTTAATTAACACGCAGTTGCGTTATTTTCTTATCCTAGTCTCTGATTTAACTATTATTCAACGGATTATCTCAACGTAATCTTGTTAGCATTGCGCTCGCCAATTTTTCCGATTTCAGAATAACTTCGGTAACGCAAACTTAGTGACGTGAATTTTTTTACTATATAATTACGAAGATTTCAATAACGAGGCGTTTATAATGGCCATTGTACACCTGTCTTCTCATGGCACTGGAGATTTCTTTGTATAAACGGGCATTTTGTAATGACTGATGTTTGTGTTCAAAAGTTTTTTCTGTATTGATATTATTATAATGGAGACATTTTCTCTGCCATAAAACCTTATTAGTGCATCGGTAATTTCAATACTGAACAGAATTCTCTCGCAAAAATGTGGCGTAAGGTGCCAAGGTTATGTAGTGTAAGATAAGGATTTTTTTGTCGACTTTTTTATGGTTGCGTAATAATGATGTGCATTCGTTTTGAAAGGAGCGAGCAGCCAAGGGAGCACATCTACCGTCATCTTGGCACCGGTACAAGCGGTGAATTGGCGCATCTCTTGATACAATTTAAAACCCTATGTCAGAAGAGGGTATCTCGCCGGTTCCAAGCGGCGTTGGTTTTTTATGGTTTGGAATAATCGTGGGTATAAATACGTACGCTGGAATTGGACAGAAAAAACGTCTTATTTTTGGGCGCATCAGGGCGTTTCATGTGGACAGGAAAAAGACCTTGCGTGCACACAGTGTTACAAAATTTTGTGCATGGTATACTATATAGAAAAGAAATACAGTACAACCTCATAAATCAGGCAACCGAGGGACATAGCCTTTGATAAATTTGAAAAATTCCTGATTTTTCAAATCTAATACAAGCGTACATAACACGAAATGAAGTATTATATGAGAGATCATTAACACGTGAATAACGAACGTCAGTTTAAGATATTATATTTTTAATACGCGCTCAACACATTATCCTCCTCGTTTTTAATTCCAAACTTAAGAGGCATAAGTCCAATTTTCGTTGTTGGATGAGATCTAGAGGTTGTGGGAAAACTGTGGATGAAACAGAGGCAGCATCTTGTGTAGTGGAAACGGAGGTCTCATTATTTTCATTGGTGGAAACATTCTGCACATTTTTATGTGGAATTAATGTAGCCAACCTTGAGAATAATCGCAGGCTTTGGTAATTTTAAGTCGTCATTAAACTTTTTCGCTTGTTGTATCTGCATTAGGCCTGAAACAGTTACACCTTCAGTTCTTCGTGTCCGAAACCATTCCAATAATACTCTATCGACATCATTTGCCCGTGCCGTGCGCAATGTTTTACGGCTTTAGACGCGTCACTGTTTACGTAAAATATTCATAATTCTTTTTGTATTGCTTCTTGAATCGTAGACAGTTGAACTATGTATCTATGTCATATTCTTCGCAAAGTCTCTTCACTGAAGCGCCTTTTTCGAACTTTCGTAGTAATTCGAATTTTTTTCTCGCGAGAGTTTTATGTTTACGTTTTACACTACTCTTGGGGGGGGGGGGTTTCTGCTTTTTGAAGAAATTTCAAGGGGAATTTGATTGAATAATCTTAGTAGGTATCGCGCTTAAAAATTTTCCTTTTGACTTCGAAGCACTTGATGGAATGAAATGATCATAAGATCCAGAGCAGACAGGCAACAGCTGTAAAGTTGCGAATAATTTTGATACGAGAAAAAATTCTGCTAAGACCGGAAATCGAATCCGGGTCTTCCACTTGCCGGACGGATATTATTGGCTATTCCGGACCCAACTACGAAAAATACTCGCATTCAGAAACGAGAAAATTAATCTGGTACGATATCTAGTTAAGTGGTAGAATATCCGCCCTGCAAATGGAAGACCCGGATTCGATTCCCGGTCATGGCAGAATTTTTTTCTCGTTTCAAAATTATTCGAAGCACTTGTTTTCATTCCTGAAATAACACCAGTCTGACATAATGACTGTTTTTAAAGACATGCAATTGCCTAATTCGGTTCCAATTTGGAAATTTTTGGCAATAATACGCTTACCATATTCCTATGCTGAAAATCCGCGCAGTCGGTCAGATTCAGGTGTCATCTATTTCATAAAGTTCCGCTTAGTTATAATTTCCTTGCGTTTTTTGGTTGGCTGGTTTCTTTCGGGAAAACCCCAGGTGCAGCATCCAAACTTAACATCAGCTCCTGAACGAAATGATGCTATTTTAGCCGTTGCTATCCATACGTGCTGGACTGCGTGGAAGTTTTCTTGCCTTTGTCGCTTAACTCCACAAAGCATTGAGAGATCGAATTCAGGTTTACTACGAACTACACTCATTCCTCGAATTGCACGATTCTCCTTACAATTTTTAGGTTTAGCACGGTTTTCATTTAAGAGAAATTCCTCGAATTGCATGGTCATCGATTTCACTTTAGCACGGTTTCGGAAGGGTCGCCAAGCATTAGAATGTTTAAGTTTGACTTGGAGGTTATAATAAAGGAAGCAATTTTGAATATTGTATCACTAAATAGTTCCACGATGAGCTCAATACAGCGCTCATATATAACCTCATTTATTTCTATGGGAAAACCTATCCCACATTGCACGGTTTCGCTTTACGTGATCTTTTCCGGGAACGTATTTACAATGCAATGCAAGGTATAAGTGCACTGTTAAATCCGTGCAATTACTACTAACGTTAGAAGTAAATACTTTTTTAGCGTACTTATACTTCAAAGCGAGGGCGGAGTATATTGTTGAAACCGTTCTTCTACAAACGACAAAGTAAATAACCTTTTTAACGTCTTAATAGTTGACGCAACCGCCGTTTTTGCGCATTTCTTGTACGCTGAAAATATCAATAGCAAAGGAAATCCCGAAGGAATTTGCAATGGTAGATTCGCGAAAACAGTTTTAGTTTAGTTTTATCTCTCTTCTTGATGTGGTAGAATTGCAGCGTTTCGCGGGAATTCCCCGCGGCCTTAGTTTCATGGAGCCCGAAATAAACCGATGACGAAGGCGACTGTGATAATCGAAAAGCGGTCGGGAAAAACCGGATGCGCACGATCGCTTGATCGCCACTGAGGACGACCGCTTTGGAGCCAAAACGCGCGACTTTTTTCAACCATTCCGCGCATATCGGAATTAATTCGCATTCAACCATATTGCAGCCACAAGGTGAATTAGATGTTTTATATTCGAAAGCGGATTTATTGTTCATTTAAGTCATTCTTGTTTTTTACTATTCAGTGTATAATGAATCTGTCGAACGGTAGTTTTTCACATAGTTCAAACCCTTCGAATAAATAGGAGTATATGATATTAGGAAAATAGCCAGGGCTAAGCATTTTTGAACGTGACTTTAGCTTTGAAAACTCAATTCGCTTTCGTTTTTCAAAACCTTTTCGACGTGACGCAAATGTCAGATCGATTAATTGGATTTACGGGAGCGATTCATCTTTTTTTCGGTTTATTCCTCATCGCAGCACCTCGTGGGAAGGGTTCTTTATTATTTTTTCTCTGAAGGATGACGAAATATTCGTTCTTCGACGACTTGGGGGAAATTTTCCCTCCCTCCGGAAACGTGAACGTAATTTCCCTCCGTTTCGAATCCCATTTCGAGAGACGATTTCTTCTCCGTTTATCTAGGAACGGAGGAACTGTTCGTTAAAGGGGCTGGGCACGTGCGAGATGCGTTACCATGGCGATCGGTCACGAGGTCATCTTCTTTCTCTTCCTCTCTGTGGCTGCATTCACGGGTGCAGGTGGGATAGAGAAATTTTGATGATCTTAGATAGGGTTACCATTCGTCCCGGTTTGACCGGGACTGTCCAGTTTTCGAGGTCTTAAACCGGCCGGTTTGTTGTTATGTCTGGAACATAAATGAGTCCGAGTCAGGGATGGTTGTATACGTGTGCCGTCGCTCTCGGGCTGAGGCTTCTGAGGTGTTGCCTTCGGATCGCTACTACTATTTTTAGTCGATCACGAGTTTTCCGTTGATAATTTGTAGGCTACCGCTGTGAGCACAGTAAAAATTCTTATATAAGCCTCGCAAAAATCTTTTTAGAAAACAAAAGTTGGATGGGTATTTAACTTTTTGAAAGGATTTTTTTTATTTTTTTACGCTATTTGTGTTTTTTAACGTATTTGAAGAATTGGTAATATTATTTTGTGACGATAAAAATCCGCTTAAACTATGTGGAGTTAGTTTATAAAAGAAATAATAAAATACGTGTTCCGGTTTTGTCCCCTAGTCATAGAGGAAGTTTGGAGGAGGGAGCCAGGTGTTAGGGGAAACTGGAAGTGCCTACAATGTCTGGAAATGGATTCATAAAGGCCGGCGATGTGGATGATATTTATTGTGTAAATGAGCACAATTCCCCCCCTTTTTCGCCAATGCTACAACTTTAAAACGCAGATTGAGAATTATGCTTATGTTTTCTTCATTGTGGTTATGGACCATTATAGACTGATGAATAAGAAGAAAATCTTAATTTTATTACTTTAAAAGCTGATAGGCAAGATTTCTTTTCCATGTATAACAATTCACTGAGGAATTATCGAGCTCTCCTTATGGCTGAAAATAAATTTCCGAAGAATCACTCAAGTATCTAAACCTCTAAAATTAAGTACTTGTCTTAGTTATCTCCAATAGCCATTTCGAGGTCGCAAAAAATCAAATTTCATGGTTATTGCAGATACTTGAGACAAGTACTTAATTTTTCAATTTTTGGTAATTAAGTGCTTATTCTGGAAAATGTACCACCAAGCCAAATTTTTTTACCAGTGAGTTAAAGATGAAGATAGGTAAGGAAAAAATCGCTCACTTCCTCAAAATTGAGCTGGAATGAAATACGGGAGCGAATAAAGCTTGCTGAATCGTCATTTGCTGCAGTATGGGCGACCTAACTCCGGAACCTGGACCTCGTGAGGCCCGTGAAGGCGATGCGAAAGTCAACGTAGAAATTAAATACGGACAATTTATTGACTGTCCCTTAAAATTATGGTTAGAGTTGTGACAATATATAAATACGAGTTATTGATTTTTAGGCTGGTTTTCAAATGGTCGTGTCTGTGTGTGTGTCCCACTAACAACTTTTGCATCAATTTTTCATTAAACTTGGTATGAGGCTCGTGCTGCCAGAGTCCACCTCCGGGCTGTAATTTATTTGGCGAAGAAAGTCCCGGGTTCGATTCCAGGAACGTTTTTCCCTATTTGTTTTACATAGGAAGTCTCAAATTCATCGTGCAGAGATGTTTTCCTTAATGCCTACTTTAAATTATCTAAAATTGTGATATCGGAGCGAGGTTTGTACTGTTCTAAGGGGAAAAGGGTGTAGATTATAATTCTTATGGCAGAATTTTTATAATTGATCTTATTTTCTTGAATTTCCACTAAAACACCGTCTTTGCGTTTTAAAAAGCATTTTAGCGTATTGTTGCCATGGAGACGATTATTACCGAACTCGGCTTGAGCACAGACGAGTGAACAAATGGGATATTTTCTCTCCCACTCAACTACCCTTCAGCAATGGGCAGTTGATCCATACCTATTAGTGTATAAACAGTAACATTTATTAAATTCGTTTATTTAAAGAAATACATGCAAAATATAATGTCAGGAAGAGATTTTGACATTACTTTTAGTATTTTAAACGTGATAATGCTCTATTAATTTTTTTCCAATTTTTCTCTATCATTGATAAAGTATGAATTACAAATGGTGTTTATGGTTTGAGAATTCCTTGGAATGACTGACACATGCTGAAACACTTCCTGTCAATATAAGTAATCAATTCTGGACGTCAACTTTGGGAAACCAGCCTGCATTGGTCCTGGTTTGGACTTCTTGTTGCAAATAAGATCTCTCACAGTCTCTCAAATAGCTTCCGACGTAAACTCTTTAAGCGGCGCGCCGAAGCACTCACGACTGCTAATGCGACCGACTTTGTAAAAAGTTAGCCCACCCCTTACACCGTGGTTCTTTAAACTTCGTATTGCCCATAGAACCTTGAGCTAACTAAGGGAGATACGACGAAAACAATTTTTCTAATGCCGTCTACGAGTCATGGGAAGTTTTTAGCTGTGTTTTACGCGATTGTTCGAGAGGCATTTTTTGGCGAGCACCGTTAATAGGCTTTCGATGGATCTCCACGGTCTGGAGTGCTCCTCTCTCGACTTATACGCCCCTTGACCTCATTTAGCCTTCCTAGCGCTTACTTGGAGAGAGAGAGAAAGACTTTGGAGAGAAATCAAGGGATTGCAGTCGTCCTTGCCCTCTTACCTTTCATCTCCCGTCGCCCTCCTTATCCTCTCCTTCCTTCCTTCCTTCCTCCCTCCCCTCTCTCCCTCTCTCATCCAGCTTTTCACTCTCCGTTTTTCTTTTCCGCGCGCAATTCTTTAATATTTTCGTGAACTTTCGTGCCAGATTTCGTTGGCTGCCGATATTTTCCTGTCGTTTCTGATTTTAATGCTGAAGTAGATAATAATTCAATATATTCCGGCGATGTTTTCTATAGAGCCGCTTTAGAAATGGAGTCCGAAGGTGTATAAAATCCGTAACTTCATTACGGGTGGTAGTTTTTTTTACTCGGTTTCGGATAGAATCGCCGTCTGGGAAAATTTTGCAGCATATGGTATAGATAAAACTTTTAAGATGCTACGACCACGACGTGATATATGAGGTTGAGGGCATGCCAACATGTTGCCATACTTAATACGTTCGTCCATTGATTCACACGATTTCACGTTTTCGGTATAGCGCAGATTTTTTCTTTGAGACCTAACTGAAATTTCACTACCATCATTTTCGTTTTAGTACGGTTATGAAACGGTCTCCGAGCGTTAAAAAGGATTAAAACGTTTCTATTCGACTCAAGAGGTTATAAAAATAGATATGGAAAGCAATACTAAATTGTTTTGGACCGAAATGTAACCCAGTGCATTCCCGTGGAAAAGTATACCTCGCTTTGCAAGGTTTCGCCTTACGCGGCTTTCCCAGGAACGCACGTGCAGTGCAGAGCGATGGGTGAATGTACTAAATTTTAGTGATTCTGAATGGGAAATTTGTAAGATTGGATGATTTCAATGATCAGTTCAATCGATGCTATTGTTATTATTTTTTTAACCAAATCCCAAGCTCGTAGCATCGAAAACCACTAGAGAGCGAGAATAATTTCTTTTGTAGATCAGAGATTACACTTCGATAGTACTATAATTTATTGACTTGTACTGCGTGTAAATCGTAGATCAGGTTTTGCGTGTAATTAACCCGTTCAAGATGTTAGTTCTCCGTTCCCTATTTGCCCTTCGAAGCAGCCATTCTAATGCGTTTTAGCATCATTGGCGTTTGTGTTTATTTTTCTGTCGGGGAAATAAAGAGTCCTCTAAAATGTAGGTTTGAGTAAACAGAGGTCGGGGTCCGTACACGTGTACGTCGAACTGGCTTGCGGAATTAATTCCTATTTTAACGATCCTAATCCTTTTTCATACACGCACGTTCCTGATCGACGTCCTCCGTCCGTCATTGTTTTGATTAGGCTCCCACCCGCATAATTGAAAATAAATCCGTTCCCGTGGAAGCAAAGCGATGGATATTAAGCGTGTCGACATAAGGGTTTAAAGAAGCGTTACGTCGATCGATCGTTTTTTATGCGAGTTGTGTTTTTTTTTTTTCCGAGTTACGACGAGATACCAATCGTTTAAAATGAAGGCGCGTAATCATCGAGCGAGCGGTTTCGCTTTATGTCGCCCGTTGTGGCGATCGCAAATGGGTCAGCCGAGGAATTAAGTATGTATATGCATTTTGCTAGCGCGGGACGC